>CP139509.1:470887414-471088914 GCA_021014915.2 Artemisia tridentata subsp. tridentata
TGCAAAGAAAAAGGTATTATAAGAGAATTTAGTGCTGCTAGAACTCCTCAGCAGAATGGAGTTGCTGAGAGGAGAAATAGGACACTCATAGAAGCTGCTAGAACCATGTTAGCTGACTCTAAGTTGCCTATCACTTTTTGGGCTGAAGCAGTTAGTACTGCTTGCTATGTCCAGAACAGGGTTTTGGTTGTTAAGTCTCACAATAAGACATCCTATGAGCTTTTTAGAGGTAGAACTCCTACAATAGGATTTCTTAGACCTTTTGGATGTCATGTGACAATTCTGAATACCTTAGACCATCTAGGAAAATTTGATGGTAAAGCAGATGAAGGATTCTTGGTTGGATATTCTCTCAATAGCAAAGCATTTAGAGTATACAATTCAAGAACTAGGAGAGTTGAGGAAAACCTGCATGTGGAATTTCTAGAAAACAAATCCAATGTAGCAGGTGAAGGTACCAAATGGCTATTTGATCTTGAGACACTAACCCAATCAATGAATTATGTGCCTGTTGTTGCAGAAACTAATGATTATTCAGGTACAGAAGCTGATAATGCAACAAATGAGGCAGGGTTAGGAAAAGAGAAAGATCAAAATTATGTGATAATGCCAATATGGACAAGTGTGGATTCAACTTCAATAAATGATGAACCTTCTTCTGATGAAGCTAAAGAAGGGATTGAAGGTGAAAACAAGGAAGATGGAACTGAGGAACAAGAGAATCAAGTTAACAGTACTATTGATGACAGTACTGCTGAGACCAAACTTGATACTGCTAGGCCAAATGTTTCTACTGCTGAGCCACAAGTTTCTACTGCTGAGCCAATTGATCCTACTGTTGGCTCATCAAACTCAAATGAAGCAAAATTCTCGGAAGATGAGGTGGATTTCAACAATCTCCCACCTGAATATCAAGTTCCTACTACACCACACACAAGGATTCACAAAGTCCACTCCCTGGACAATGTGATTGGTGATGTGCAATCTGGTGTGAAGACAAGGAAGCAACTTATGTCTCCAGACCAACAAGGGTTACTTGATGCTCTTTATGCATCAAAGCAGCATGAAGATGCACACTCTTGCTTATTTGTATGTTTCCTCTCACAAGCAGAACCCAAAAATGTTCTCAAAGCCTTAGATGATTCAAGCTGGGTAGAAGCTATGCAAGAGGAGCTTCTCCAATTTAAAATTCAATAGGTTTGGGTGCTAGTTGATTTACCCAAAGGTGTAAGGGTAATTGGCACTAAATGGGTTTTCAGGAACAAAAGGGATGAAAGGGGCATAATGATCAGAAACAAGGCTAGACTTGTAGCCCAAGGGTACACACAAGAGGAAGGAATAGACTATGAAGAATTTTTTGCTCCTGTAGCTAGAATTGAAGCAATTAGACTATTCTTAGCCTATGCTTCATTTATGGGCTTCACAGTTTATCAAATGGATGTCAAGAGTGCTTTCTTATATGGTACTATTGAAGAGGAGGTTTATGTCTCACAACCTCTAGGTTTTATTGATCCAGAACATCTAGATAAAGTGTACAAGGTTGTCAAGGCTCTTTATGGCCTTCATCAGGCTCCAAGAGCATGGTATGAAACACTGGCTTCCTATTTGATTGAAAAAGGATTCCAAAGAGGCAAGATTGATCAGACATTATTCATCAAGAAGCACAAGAAGGATCTTTTGCTAGTTCAGGTATATGTGGATGATATCATCTTTGGATCTACAAGGAAGGAGATGTGTTTAGAGTTTGAGAAACTTATGCATGATAAGTTTCAGATGAGTTCCATGGGGGAACTTACTTTCTTTTTGGATCTGCAAGTTAAGCAATCAAGTGAAGGCATATTTATCAGCCAAGATAAATATGTTGCAAAGATTCTAAGGAAATTTCAGTTTGCTGATTCAAAGTGGCAAGCACACCAATGGATTCTGAGAAGCCTCTTCTTAAAGATGTAGATGGAGAAAATGTGGATGTATACACATACAGATCTATGATAGGCTCCTTGATGTATCTCACATCATCAAGACCTGATATCATGTTTTCTGTTTGTGCTTGTGCAAGATTTCAAGTAACTCCTAAGGTTTCTCAATTAACAGCAGTCAAGAGGATCTTTAGATATCTCAAGGGTCAACCTAGGTTGAGTCTATGGTATTCTAGGGAATCACCTTTTGACTTGGTAGCATATTCAGACAATGACTATGCTGGTGCAAGCTTGGTCAGAAAGTCAACAACTGGAGGATGTCAATTCCTTGGATGTAGACTCATTTCATGGCAGTGTAAGAAGCAAACAATTGTGGCTACTTCAACAACTGAAGCTGAGTATGTAGCTGCTGCTAGTTGCTGTGGTCAAGTGCTATGGCTTCAAAATTAACTTCTTGACTATGGGTACAATTTCATGAACACTGTCATATATATTGATAATAGTAGTACAATTTGCATAATTAAAAATCCAGTGCAACACTCTAAAACAAAACACATAGAAATTAGACATCATTTTATTAGAGACTGCAATGAGAAAAAGTTAACTCAAGTGGTTTAAATTGATTCTGATCACAACTTTGCAGATCTTCTTACAAAATCTTTTGATGTTGGAAGGTTTCAATACTTGGTAGCAAATATTGGGATGCTTAATCCTTAATGTTTTTTTTAAAACTATGTGATTTTGTATATAATTAAGTTTGTACTGCTAAGCATTATCGATTAGTACTGTTATTGAAAAGTTTATACTTGATGAACTCAAATAAGTACATTTTATTACTATCATTTATCTTATTAATTTGACTTGTTTTACTATATTATGTATGAGGATTGATACTTAATCGTTTACTTTTGTAATTCTCAGGTAAAAATAAGCATTTGGTGAAACTTAGCGATTTTGGACTGATTATGGAGCAAAACATGCATAAAGTTAAGAGTCTACTGAAATGAAGAAGATCAAGACTAATCTGCTCCAGATGCGCCGCATCTCACTCATGACATGCGCCGCATCTCTATCAAGATATCACCAGATACGATCCAAGATGCAAGAGGACATGCGCCGCATCTAATCATGGAGTTACGCCGCATCTTCTGGCGGTGTACGAATATTCTTGAATATTATAATCTTGGACCCCACGCGAAGTTAAGTCAATGCGCCGCATCTACTTAATAGATGCGCCGCATCTTCCCTCAGACAGAAACTATAAATACCCCAAGACCTGACGAATTTCGTACATACCATATAATACCGAAGACCGAACAGGAGAAACCAAGGACGAATTCAGTCAAGGAGGCAGCACAAGACACACCCAAATCAAAGATACAAGAGCTGTAAGAAGGTGCTGCATGTGTTTAATTCATTAAGTAGTTTTGTTTTAGTGTGTTAGCAAACTTAATTCATCAGGATTGGTGGCTTGTGTAATGTGACAACGAAAGATTGCACTCCCTTTAATACTTGCTTTCCCATCAATTAAAGTTTATATGTTGATGTCTTTGGTTACTACTTATTAGTGCATTGATAACCTCTGTGTTTATTAGTGGCTTGCGGGCATTTGACTGCGGAAAATAATGTGGCTCCCACGGTTATTACTAAATTGATCACTTAGGAATAACTTTTAGACATAAGTAATCATTAAGGGTTTACTCGCCGATAAGAATAGGACCAACGAGAAAGGGTTAACTACATACACTTCATATAAAGCTATCAATAAAACAAGTGACAATCTACTTAATCATAAGGACAGCCCTCTTATTGTCTCGAGTATTTATCTGTGTACATGTGTGCTACTTGCTGATTCGTGCCTATTGGTTTATTTTATTATTTAATTGCAAACAAAATCGTGCCAGTCTCTCAGGCTGAAACCCCCTTGCGTTAGGATATTAAAATACTGATTAGAATAACGAGATAATACGTTCCACTCTTAGTGATCGACACTCTACTTACCATTATATTCATACTGACCGGGTACACTGCTCGTTAAGTGTGTGTGTTATTGATAAGTCGGCTAAATATAAATTTAAAACTTGAGTAGGCATTAAAACTGCCAAAACTTTACTCCAACGCACGCCCATCAAGTTTTTGGCGCCGCTGCCGGGGAGTGAATTGTTATTATCTGTTAATTTGATTAGTATTTTAATTAGGATTTTCTTTTATTAGATTAATTGCATCATTGTATTATTTTGCATATTTGTTGTACTGTGTGTTATTTGTTTTGTGTTATTTGTTTGCTTTTATTTTTGTTTTTATTTATTTATGTTTGTGTGTTTTTATTTTTTGTTTTTATTTTTCGTATTTTTCTGTTCTGCTATCATTGTACTGTGCTAAATCAAACGATACGGCGCATCTGATCTCTCAGATACGGCGTATTGCGTTTAATTTTTAAAAATACAACGCGTTTAATTAATTCGATACGACGCATCTTTTCCCCAAGATACGGCGTATCTGTTTTTAATACGAAATTTTTTTTAAAAAGCGATAAAGTAATACGACGCATCTGCTTTAGCAGATACGGCGTATCTGTTTTTAATAAAAAAAAAATTTCTAAACGTTAACGCCATACGACGCATCTGCTTTAGCAGATACGGCGTATCTATTATTTTAATTAAAAACAGTTTGCGAATTATTAAACAGATACGACGTATCGATCTCTGTCGATACGGCGTATCCTCTGAATCAAAAAAATCTCGTATTTTTAAAACGTAACGAAAATACGGCGCATTAACTTTCGTTAATACGACGTATTTAATTTTGAATAAATATCGATTTTTGATTAATTAATCCGATACGGCGCATTCATAAATTCTAAGCGGCGTATCTATTTTCTGAATAAAGTCTGATTAAATTTTATCGATTATTAGATACGGCGTATCCAACTTTTTAGATACGGCGCATCATCTGCAGATATCAGTAACTTTAATTTTTCGTATTCCGTTTTCGTTATTAATTATCTGATATATTACTTTCTCGAGCATACCCTACTGATATTTTTGTGTTGATTTCAGGAAGTGCATGACCAGGAGTTCTACGAAGAACTTGATTCAACCTTTCGAAGATCCTGAACGAGCCCTACATTCGCTTAAAAGGCTTTTCAACACAAAAAGCTTTGATCTTTCAAGTTCACTCGAGCTTGATTACTTTTCTGAAGAAAAAGAGGAAGTTGAAACAGAAACAATGGGCGAAAACACTACTATGGAGGAATACATGAACAACACCCGTGCTGATTACACTTCAGGAGTTGCTAGACCAAAGTTTGATGATAAGTCAAAATTTGAGTTGAAGGGTCAGTTTCTCAAAGAACTAAGAGAGAATGCTTTCAGTGGGACGGAACATGAGGATGCTAATGAGCATGTTGAAAAGGTCCTGGAGATTAAAGATTTGTTTACTTCAGAAGGAGTCACTGACGATCAGATCATGCTAAGAATCTTTCCAATCTCGCTAAAAGGAGCTGCTAACAAGTGGCTAAGGAATGAACCTGCTAGTTCAATCACTACATGGGGAGATTTGAAGAGCAAATTCCTGAAGAGATATTGTCCACCTGCTAAGACTGCTAAAAAGATGGAGGCTATCAATAGTTTCAAGCAAGAGCCTGATGAAACCCTTTATCAAGCTTGGGAACGGTTTAAAGATTTATTGATAAAATGTCCTCAACACTATCTAACCCCTATGCAGGAGATAATATTGTTTTATCAAGGATTGGACGTGCCTACAAGACAGATTTTGGATGCTAAGGGAGCTGTACCTCAAATGAGTGCAACTAATGCTAGGAAAGCAATCCAAGAAGCTGCCGATCATTCTCAAAAATGGCACGATGGGACCTCTACTAGATCTAAGAGCAGCACTAATTTTGACGGGATTGCTGCTATTCAAGCTCAATTGGATAAAATTAGTAGAGAAATGAAGAAGCGAGATGAAAGAGCATATGCTGCCCAAGTTGGATGTGAAAAGTGTGAAGGACCTCACTACACTAAAGATTGCCCGAACAAGAATGAAAGTGAGACGTTTGAAGAAGCATATTACACCCAATTTGGACAACCATTCCGACCTTCGGGGAGATTTAGGGAAGCTACACCGGGATTATATCAAAGGAACAACTTCAATCCTGCTTATCAAGAAAGGAGGCAGACTTTAGACGATACTTTAAAGCAAATTATGACCGATGTTGCTAAAAGACATGAAGAAAATACTGCTATGATCAAAGAAATTCGAGCTTCAACGGACACTACTACAAGAAATCAAGGAGCTTCGATCAAAGCATTGGAACAACAAATTGGTCAAATGAGCAAAGTTCTTCAAGAAAGGGGATATGGAAGTTTACCGAGCTCAACTGAAACCAACCCAAGAGATCATGTCAAGGCCATAAGCACCACTGAAGAAGTCACTCCTAATATACCTAGAAGATCGATGAATGGTAATGATGGTGCAAGACCCGAATTTTTCTTTAATTCTTCAATCAGCTTAAGGAGACTACTAAAAGAGAAGACAAAGATTGAAGAGGAGATCAAGGCAACAATGAAAGAAGAGAGCCCTGCGACCGACTCAAATGCCTTACCTCATAAAGAAAGAGACCCAGGAAGTTTTACTCTACCTTGTTCTATTAATAATATATCTTTCAATAATGTGTTAGCTGACTTAGGAGCTAGTGTTAGTGTTATGCCTCTTAAGACATTCGCTACCCTAGGACTAGGAAAATTAGCACCAACTAAGTTACTTATTGAATTGGCTGATAAAACGGTAAAACGACCTGAAGGGATTGCTAATAATGTGCTAGTTAAGATTGAGCAGTTTATTTTTCCCGTAGACTTTGTTATACTAGACATGCCCGAGGATGTTAAGATTCCTTTAATCCTCGGAAGACCTTTCTTGTCTACTGCCCATGCTAAGATTGATGTGTTTAAGAGAAAAATTTCATTAAGGGTAGGGAATAATAAACTAGTCTATAAGTGCCAAGATCCGATTAAAAGCATAATTAGAGGTGTTTATGTGCTAGGATTAAGAGAGCGTATGGACCTCGATCTTGAAGCTAGACTTATGGGAGAAACATTGATTCAAAACAACTCAACTAATCCTAATCATGAGAAATTTGAGGAATTCATTGACCTTAATGTACCTACCGAACTTAGACGCAATGTTGTTAATGATTCTGATGATGAGTGGTATGATTGTGTAGTAATTAATAAACGTAGGAGAGTAGTTGAGAAAACGAATTTGAATAATGATGTGTTTATTGAACTACCACCCCACCTTGCTTATTTGTACCTATATGATAATAAGAATTTCCCGTCTATCATTTTGTCATCTCTGCCCGAAAGGGACAGGACTTTGTTTATACAGATATTAAAGAAGAACGGCGTGGAAATTAAGGACGAGCAAGGAGTGTTCAATATTACTGAATTGGCGATGAAGGAGCGCGATGTTTCCGACTCCTTCAATGATCGATATTAAAGAGCTGAACGTGAGTCTAACTTGAAGACTCTGGAATAAAGACAAGTGCTTACCGGGAGACAACCCGGAGAATTTTTACTATTCTGTTTTCTGTGTCGAGTCAGTCAGGCCCGCATGAGGATACGACGCATCTCCATCCTGAGATGCGACGCATCTCCTGCAATGGTCATATCTTATTTTAATTTTCTGCATTTTTTATTTCCGACTTTAAAACTATTTATCAGTTTATTTTAATGCGGCGCATCCCTGGTTAAGGATGCGGCGCATCTTTATTCTGATCCGTATTTATTCCAGGCTCGATACGGCGTATCTTCTTCCATAAGATACGGCGCATCGACTGACCTGATGATTTTCAGTTTTAATTTTTATATTTTATTTTTTTCCTAACTACTAATGTATTATGCAAGTTTGAACCTTTCTTATCTTAGGTGTGTTTTAAAGTGTTGGTGGTATTATAGTTTCCTGGATTTCCTGTGGATACATCAAGTATGAAGCTTTAACGTTCTAATCCACAAGAAAGATGATTTTTGCTCTTATACTAATGGAGGATCATACCGAGCAAATCTCAGGGGAGTTTTCCTGTTCTAATTCTTTTATTTTCCAGTTTTTAACCTTTATACAAACAACGAGGACGTTGTTTAACTTAAGTGGGGGATTGGAGAATTAGAACACTTAACAATTACTTGTCCTAAACTTTTTCAAAAATTATGCTTAAAATGTGCTTAATATATCAAACTTAAAAAAATTTTAGCATGTTTTTGTTTAAGATCTAAGTTGCATAGCTGCACACATGACGTTATTTTCAAAAATTGTGATTTTTCAAAACTCACAAATCTATGAGTGTGCCGGTGACTTGTAAACTTTAGAACTTGGCTTGTATACTATTCGAGACCACCATAATAAGTATTATTTATATAATTGGAATGACTTGTCTAACTTGGTAAAATTCTAGGATTACACCCAAATAGCCTTTATATGTTATGTGTTATTAGCTAACTACACTGGTTAGTTAACCCCCGTATAAACCTTTTGTTACTCTCATTTTAGAGTAAGATACCCCTAGAAAAACACTCAGAGCCATTCATTTCGTTTCTTACACCTATGTTTAAAATGTTTCGTTACACCCTTACACCTTAGCCTACCCTGTAGATTAGAGTCCGTGGTTGGTTAATTGCTATAGGCAAAGTGTGTTTCCTTACATTACCTGTGTTCGCGTGCGTAATTCATTATCTTTGGTTAGGTCGAGAAATTGCACAATGCAATTGGAGTGAAAGTAAATATTGTATATCTTTGAGTTTATTTTTCGTGTGTTTACTACTTTCACTATTACCGTTATTTCTGAAGTATGAAAAGTATGGAAAAATTATCCAGAATTATCATTATAGTGATGTGGTGAAATTTTACACATCTATGTTTTTGGTTAAAAAAAAAAAAAAAATAATAATAAAAAAAAAAAAAAAAAAAAAAAAAAAAAAAAAAAAAAAAAAAAATCTAAAAAATAAAAAAGAAAAAGAAAGAAGGAAAAGTTGGAAGTTTGTTTTAACCAACTTATGTAAAGTTATGTAAGTGGTCGATATCACCACTATTTGTTGTACTATATCTATGGATTGAATGGGAATTGGCAGTTATGGGAACGCCAATTAAGGTTTATACTTTGATTAAGATCTTGTTGAGTATAATTCGTGTCTACCTAAAGCGTGTGTTTCAAGTGTTAAAGCGTGAGTTATTCGATGATATGAGTCTTATTCATGGGATGGTTGGGATAGTGATTAACCACACTTAGGATTTTAATTTATTTGTTTTGTTCATTTTTCATTTTACACCAATTTATATCCCAAATGTTATCCATACCCTTTATTATTCTTTTCCCAACCGAACCTTTGATTTATTGAGATTAGGGATTTGAGCAATCTTAAGTATCGTAGTCTTGGATTCGGCTATGTATTTATGATTTTGTCGCCCTTTTTGATATATTATTATTGGTGAAGTTTGGACCTATCTTTAGCCTATTCGAGTTAAGGATTTGAGCAATTGCAAGTATCGTGTTCGTGGATTCGATCATGTATTTGTGATTTTGTCGCCTTTTCTGAAATTTGAGATCGATAGTGATCAAGAATAATTAACCCTTAAGCCTAAAAACCCTTTTTACCGCTTTAGACTTGTTATTCCTTAGCTTTAGTGGGGGAGATGTGTATACTTGCCAAGCTTATGATAGAATATTCGTCGCGACTGGACAGTTAAACGATTAGATTTGCTTTTATCAAATTATTTTATTATACTTCTAATTCGTTAAGTGTTTAGTTGTGTGATTATGAAATAAACGAATACATGCTTAAATATAAAAATAAATCCTAACATCTTTTAGGATACATTTTCATAAAAGAAATTCTAAGGTTTACTTGGGGACAAGTAAAGTTCAAGTGGGGGATATTTGATGAACTCAAATAAGTACATTTTATTACTATCATTTATCCTATTAATTTGACTTGTTTTACTATATTATGTATGAGGATTGATACTTAATCGTTTACTTTTGTAATTCTCAGGTAAAAACAAGCATTTGGTGAAACTTAGCGATTTTGGACTGATTATGGAGCAAAACATGCATAAAGTTAAGAGTCTACTGAAATGAAGAAGATCAAGACTAATCTGCTCCAGATGCGCCGCATCTCACTCATGACATGCGCCGCATCTCTATCAAGATATCACCAGATACGATCCAAGATGCAAGAGGACATGCGCCGCATCTAATCATGGAGTTACGCCACATCTTCTGGCGGTGTACGAATATTCCTGAATATTATAATCTTGGACCCCACGCGAAGTCAAGTCAATGCGCCGCATCTACTTAATAGATGCGCCGCATCTTCCCTCAGACAGAAACTATAAATACCCCAAGACCTGACGAATTTCGTACGTACCATATAATACCGAAGACCGAACAGGAGAAACCAAGGACGAATTCAGTCAAGGAGGCAGCACAAGACACACCCAAATCAAAGATGCAAGAGCTGTAAGAAGGTGCTGCATGTGTTTAATTCATTAAGTAGTTTTGTTTTATTGTGTTAGCAAACTTTAATTCATCAGGATTGGTGGCTTGTGTAATGTGACAACGAAAGATTGCACTCCCTTTAATACTTGCTTTCCCATCAATTAAAGTTTATATGTTGATGTCTTTGGTTACTACTTATTAGTGCATTGATAACCTCTGTGTTTATTAGTGGCTTGCGGGCATTTGACTGCGGAAAATAATGTGGCTCCCACGGTTATTACTAAATTGATCACTTAGGAATAACTTTTAGACATAAGTAATCATTAAGGGTTTACTCGCCGATAAGAATAGGACCAACGAGAAAGGGTTAACTACATACACTTCATATAAAGCTATCAATAAAACAAGTGACAATCTACTTAATCATAAGGACAGCCCTCTTATTGTCTCGAGTATTTATCTGTGTACGTGTGTGCTACTTGCTGATTCGTGCCTATTGGTTTATTTTATTATTTAATTGCAAACAAAATCGTGCCAGTCTCTCAGGCTGAAACCCCCTTGCGTTAGGATATTAAAATACTGATTAGAATAACGAGATAATACGTTCCACTCTTAGTGATCGACACTCTACTTACCATTATATTCATACTGACCCGGTACACTGCTCGTTAAGTGTGTGTGTTATTGATAAGTCGGCTAAATATAATTTAAAACTTGAGTAGGCATTAAAACTGCCAAAACTTTACTCCAACGCACGCCCATCAATACTGCTAGTACAAATTTGGATTGTTTTGTTTATACTGTTAGTCATATAATAATGCTACTATAAGACAAATGCTTTGCATTTTGTTTTCTTGGTTTTGGACTAACAATTTCAGGTATGGACATTTGAGCACAAAGGAAGTTTCAAGTGAAATGTGTGAGCAGCAGAATTATGATACAAGTTGCTAACATAATAGGTTCATGATGGACAGAGTTTGGGAATTTATTAACAAAGGTTTACACCTAAGTTAATAAATTCTTTAAAACTTCTCTCTTGAAACTTATTATGATATTTTGTATTGTCTTAATGGCTCAGTTGGTCAGATAGTAACTGACTCAACTCACTTTCTATCATTTTATACTTTAATTAGTATAATGAGTTAATCTAAGGATATCTGATAGAAAGAACAGCGAGCAAATGTGAATCTAACACTTGTGTTAGAGGCAACAACTGCCACGAGCTGGAAAACCCTGTCAAGAAAGCCCTTTGAATAGGTTTATCTGTACACAGGCAGTTATTTATAACTGAAAACATTGGTTCTCACACAACCAGAGGTTAATTTAAACCAAAATCTTGATTAAGTGTCTGTTACTACACTTAATCCCTTTAAAATGGTTGTTAGCAGTATGATTTTTCATTAAAATCAAGTTCATACTGTTAAGTCAAAAGTTTCTTCAAACCTTTTGGATTCAGGGTGGCTCAGAAAAACCATCTTATGATGGATTATGAGTCAATGCTCCATGATTCACCTCTCACAGGAGTTAACACACCTGGAAGTGATGAGGGCAGAGTGGAATTTAAGGAATTGATGGCTTTATGTACAACATTGTCTGATAAGGTATCCAAATTGGAATATGAACTCAAGAATTTTAAAGGAGTCAAGTTCAGATGATGGTGAGAGATCTTCCAAACAGGGGAGGAAGATTAACCAAAACAAAGGAGGATGAAAGATTGTGGATGTGTATGCTCAGAATCTGGGGAGGAAGTTTTAAATTGAGCAAACAGGTGAAAAAGATTGGGAGGAAGATTGCCCAAATTGATCAAAATCAAGAAGTGCATGAGTCTAGTAAAAGCATCATCATCTTGTATGCTCTTGTCTTTTCCCACACCTGGCTCAGCAGCAGTTGTTGTATCTCCACCTACAATGGAAGCTTCGCCTTCAGTATCATGCCAATAATAAGAACAAGCTCCAGTTTCAGTTGATGGATGATCCGTGCTAAAGCGTATATATATAATATCAGACGGATACACGTGATACGCGGGAAATGACAAATCAACCCTTTAGAAAAAAGGCTAACTTATAAAAACCCGTGAACACGCAGTGTGATACCGGGCAAGTGTTACCCGGGTCGTTTCGCAACGAGGTGTGAATGGGCAATCGTTGAAAGTTTGGATTAAAGTAACTGATGAGTGGGATAAGGAATTTTTGCTTTTTTAATTCTAATTAACAAATGAGAAACAAATTCTCACGGAAAATTAAGGTTTAAACAATTTAAATTTACAAACGCGATACGGGAATATATAAAAACGCGATTAAAAAGTGAAATCTATAAAAATAAATCCTACAAGTACCAAATTATTTTTCTTAAATCCTAAATAATAAAAGAAAATTTTAGAAAAAAGATTTATATTTTTTATTATGAATTAAAAACTATTTTAAACTAATTAAATTATTAAAAATACTAAAACTGTTAAGAAAAATCTGAAAATTGTACTAAAAATACTTTATGATACAACAGTCCTAGGAAAAATAAAAAGAAGGCACCAGCTTATTCTAATAAGCTGTAATAAGCTAAAAAGCTACGGATGACTTAATGTGGAAACAAGGTTTAAATAATAAAGGGTGTAGGGATTAACCAGAATAAGACCCTAGGGCAGTTGGTTAATGTGTGTGTTGTGTGAGGCTTTGGTTATTTTGTTGGTGGGCTGGGTTAGGTTTAATTTTTAGGATTGGGTTGGCAGGGTTTAGTTAAGGATTGGATTTAGATTTTAGGTTTAATCTTAGGGACCAATGTTGTAAATGCTGAAAATCCAAGGACTAAAGCTGCCAAAAATCAAATCTATTTCCAGGGACCATTTGTGACATTTTGGTATTTTTGGGGTTGACTTTGACTCTGTCTTTGACTTTCGTCTTCACTTGATCAAATGCACAATTATTGTCGAGTCGATCCAAAAATGCTCGTTTTCGTTCCGTTTTTAATCCTTTTGCACATGAAATAGATAAAAACACAATTCAAGGATATTTCTGTATTTTGAAGCATTTCTGAGTGTTTTTAAATGTTTTTGCAGTTCAGATGGGACAAAAATGATGAGTATTTACACACTCATCAATCCCCCACACTAAACTATTGCTAGTCCCTAGCAATCCTTTTTTGAAAATTTAATGGATTTTATGTCTCTTTACCAGATAGCCATTACTTCTGGAGTAGCCAATGTTTTAGTATGATACTATGGTACATTGATAACCAAATGATTTTAAGCAAATCATCAGCTGTCAACGGATTTGATTTGTCTTTACCAAAAGCCGTTTGCTTCTGGACTAGCCAACTCTTTGATAGAATACAGTTATCATCTTGGTGAGCTGAGTACCAATTATGGTTTTCTACTGCCTTAACCACAAGCCATAACCTTGTGGGCTAGCCAACTCTTCACTATCAAAGATATGATGAGTTGAATACCATACAATTTTTGGCAAATTGTCAGCCATAAACGGATTTGAGATATCTTTACCTAGAGCCGTTTGCTCTCGGATTAGCCAGTCCTTATGTGGGTTAGACATGGTGGACTGATAACCATTTGTTGTGTTAGTGCAAAGCACTTCCACCAAATGAAAAAAATTTAAAATTTTGGCCAAAACGGGGGAATTAGGGCACTAGAAGGTACAGTTGTGACAAAATTCGAGAGAATTCGCCCCCACACTTAGAATTGAATATTGCCCTCAATATTCAAAGGACCGGCTATTATGCCGACACTTAGAACGTAAAAAGGTAATACTACTAGCCAAGAGTGGAAACACAACAATTATTATTATTATTATTATTTTTTTTTTATTATTTTTATTTTTTTGACTATGATATACAACAGCAGGGGCAACTCCCCCACACTTAGGTGTTAGAAAAGAGAAAGAAGTCAGAAACATGGGCGTTTACCCATGCAATGCTAATTTTTTTTTGTTAACCGAGTCACTAGCTTGACTCGACCCCGAATTCATTTGTTCTTGGGGGAGCATGTGGAAAAGAAAATCTCCATCGGACTTTCATTCAAAATGCTTGGATAAACATTGAAGTTTTTGAAAGTTCCACTCCGATGTGATACCCACGGTATTTTAATAGTAGAAGCTATAAGGGAGGATACCGGGGTCAAAGATAGTGTCCTCATTCCCATAGGAGAAAAGGGAAAGAGAAATCACGCAATATGTGAAGAATGGTAAAAAGGTGTGTATCACAATGAGAATCCATTCTTCATCCATAAAAGGAAAATCACCATTTGTTTGAACTTGTAGCTTAACCTTGATGCTTGGATGGTAATTATCAACAAAATTTCAGGGAGGGAGGGTTGGGGACGGTTCTTCGTTCAATAAATTTTCAAGAAAAAGGATGTCCCCTTCTGAATCAAAGTAAGTATCATCAATCCTTGTCGGAATTGAATCATCACTTGCAAGAAAAGCATCGACCTCATCCCAAAAGGGATCACTTCCCTCAACCGGTGTGAGAGAAGGGTAGGAAGAGAGAGCAATGGTTGGATCATTCACAGAATTAACCATTTCAACACGATAAACCGTTTCCGGAGGTGGGACAAGTGGTGTGCTCTTAGAGCTAGCAGTATTCACCACTTCCGATGTGAACTCCGATTCTTGTTCATCATAGTCAAAGACACTCTTAACTTCTGTGGTACAACTTTCAAACCATTTGTTTGAACCAGGGGTAATTCCCCTTGCTTTGAGCTCAGCACGTTTTTGTGAAAGATTCTTAACCTCAAATCTTGAAAGTATCGAATCACTTCTTTTGGAAGCAATTTTGATATCAGATTTTTGATTAACCATAGCAACGTTTCCTTTGGTGGTTAGAGATTCAGAATTCGCATTGATGTTAAACGTGACTGCTTCATCAATAACCCGAAGTGTTATTTCTTCGCCAAAAATATCGATCAAAGCACGGCCGGTCCTTAAAAAGGATCTCCCGAGAATGAGAGGTACTCGGGGATCGCATTCAAAATCCACTACTACAAAATCGGCGGGGAAATGAAACTTTCCTACTTTGACAAAAATGTCTTCAGCAACGCCTTTAGGAGTAGTAACAGTGCGGTCCGCCAATTCAAGAGTCATCCTTGTGGGAGTAAGTTCCGGGAGTGAAAGCTTTTTCCACACAGAAAGCGGCATCAGGTTAATGCTTGCACCAAGATCGGCCAAGGCGTAGCATTCAACCATCCCCGGGAAATCACAAGGGATGAGAAATTTGCCGGGGTCTCCTAGTTTTTCGGGCAACTTTTTAAGGATTGCCGCCGAACAATTCTCATTTAATGGAGTCTTTGCTAATTCAAGCAACTTTTCCTTATTGCTAAGGAGACTCTTGAATGTAGAAGCAAACTTTGGCATGTAGAGAAGAGCATCCGCAAAACTAATATCGAAGTGTAACTTTTGAAAGATTTCAAGAAACTTCATCATTTGACTATTAGTTTTGTCACGGAGCTTTTGTTCATTAAGCCTCGAAGGATAAGGAATCGAGGGCTTAGAATTTGTCTTCGGAACATCGGGTTCCGGAATTTGAATTTGGACATTTTGAGGTTGGACGTGTGCGGTACTTTGTAGGCTTGAGAATTGCACTTTGTCCTTTGTCACCTCGGCATCTCGATTCACTTCCCTCGGTGGAGGGGGCATAGGAGTCGAGGGTCCATCAACTTTCTTACCACTTCTTGTTGTGATCGCCTTCACATCGCCCCTCGGGTTAGCGATCGTGTTGCTAGGAAGAGTTCCCGAGCCCGAGGGTCGATCATTTAAAGACTTTTTGATCTCATTTAATTGGGTAACCAATAACCGGTTTGTCTCATATTGGGTCTTATTTGTCTCATCTTGGGATTTTATGAATTGCTTAAGCAACTCATCCGAGGACGTCTGATTTTGGTTTGAACCTTGGTTTTGATTAAAATTTTGACCTCGGTTTTGGTTTTGGACATTCCCTGGATTTTGGTTGAAATTCCCCTGATTTTGACCTCGGTTTTGGAAAACTTGGTTTTGACCTTGATTTATTCGACTTTGGTTTTGGTTAAATTGGGTATTTCGGTTTGCCCATTTGGATTATGAGGACTAAAACCGGGTGGTGCTAGAAAATTGTTGGAATGGTAGCTGAGGAGATTATGGTCTCCTTGGGGTTGGTAACCATTACCTCCCTGATTATAGGATCCCGAAGCAGCATAAACACTCTCTTGAGTGTTGCCACTGATGGCTGGACACTCGAAATATGGATGTGGACCACCACATGTTTCACAGCTTTGATCTACTACACTGACTTCTTGATTCTTTTGAATCTGATTTTGATGTATTCTCAAGACAGCAGTGGACATATCATCCATCCTTTTAGTGAGTAAAGCCATCTCGGGTGAAGAGTCCGTAGTGATAGATTTAGTTGACTCGTTCCTCTCGGCGGAGGAATCCCAATGATTGTGGTGGGCAGTCATATTTTCGATTAAATCATAGCACTCTTCGGGTCGCCTTTTCATAAAGGTACCACCGGCCGCAGCATTGATCGTGTCACGATGTCTTAATGTTAAACCATTATAGAACGTGTCTATAATGGTGACAAGTAACATATTGTGATTAGGACAACGATCAATCAAAAGCTTGTAACGTTCCCATGCTTCGAATAAAGATTCGTCGGGAAGCTGGCGAAAGTTACTTATATCATTTCTCAATTTCGTCACCATCGACGGTGGGAAATATTTTGCCAAGAATTTTGAAGTCATTTCATCGAAACTATGAATCGAATTCTTGGGAAGACGATCAAACCATGCGGTGGCATGATCCGTCAAAGAATATGGGAAAAGATATAGACGAAGGGCGTCATCGGTGACCCCATTTTGTTTCATACATTGGGTGACGGTAATGAATTTATCAAGATGTTTGTTTGCATCTTCACCCGGTAAACCGTGAAATTTGCATGAAGTTTGGACTTGTTGGATCATGTGATGTTTAAGTCCAAAATCCGCGGCTTGGATGTTAACGGGAGCAATAGGTCCGCCCCGTCCTTGCATGGTTGGTTGGCACAACTCCTCCATCGTTCGGAGATCGGGGCTGTTTCATCATTATTTGGATCGTCTGCCATTTTATCAATGGGAATAGTACGAATCTCGGGTTCGACTATTCGGGCAGCACGTCTACGATTACGTCTTCTCGGAATATCTACGAGTTCACGTAAAGGACTTGTCGACGTGGAAGAACGAGTGCGCATGCACTAAATAAAATATTTCAATTAAATCAAGATTGAAGCAAAACACAAGGAACTTAAAACCTTAAATCAACCAGCGTACGGTAGCTCTCTAAAAGATAAACGCACAGAGTGGCGGAGAAGCAAAGGTGGGCAATAAATGCTCCTTAAAAACCCGCTTCTTTCGGTTCGACAATTTAATGTCAAACCCTCCTTAAACCTCCGTTATAGTTTGTTTATCAATCAAAGGTGAGCCGAATTCGCAAGCGACACAAAGGCAAGTTTTAATCTGATGTTTGGGAACTTATTATGATAATACCCAAGTTGAGGAATATTATATTAATTTTGCTTTTATCTTTTATTTTACAATAAAACGGAAAATGTTTTTGGGTTTTTATTTTTTATATGATATTTTATATATAAAAGAAAAGGAAAATATTTTTGTATTTTATATGGGTTTTTGAAAGAGGAAACTTCTGAAAGAAGGATCTCAAGTCACTAATAGTTTAGACTTAAACGATATTGTCGCAACACAACCTCCCCGACAGCGGCGCCAAAATTTGATCCGTGCTAAAGCGTATATATATAATATCAGACGGATACACGTGATACGCGGGAAATGACAAATCAACCCTTTAGGAAAAAGGCTAACTTATAAAAACCCGTGAACACGCAGTGTGATACCGGGCAAGTGTTACCCGGGTCGTTTCCCAACGAGGTGTGAATGGGCAATCGTTGAAAGTTTGGATTAAAGTGACTGATGAGTGGGATAAGGAATTTTTGCTTTTTTAATTCTAATTAACAAATGAGAAACAAATTCTCACGGGAAAATTAAGGTTTAAACAATTTAAATTTACAAACGCGATACGGGAATTATAAAAACGCGATTAAAAAGTGAAATCTATAAAAATAAATCCTACAAGTACCAAATTATTTTTCTTAAATCCTAAATAATAAAAGAAAATTTTAGAAAAAAGATTTATATTTTTCTGACTTTTATATTTTTTATTATGAATTAAAAACTATTTTAAACTAATTAAATTATTAAAAATACTAAAACTGTTAAGAAAAATCTGAAAATTTTACTAAAAATACTTTATGATACAACAGTCCTAGGAAAAATAAAAAGAAGGCACCAGCTTATTCTAATAAGCTGTAATAAGCTAAAAAGCTACGGATGGCTTAATGTGGAAACAAGGTTTAAATAATAAAGGGTGTAGGGATTAACCAGAACAAGACCCTAGGGCAGTTGGTTAATGTGTGTGTTGTGTGAGGCTTTGGTTATTTTGTTGGTGGGCTGGGTTAGGTTTAATTTTTAGGATTGGGTTGGCAGGGTTTAGTTAAGGATTGGATTTAGATTTTAGGTTTAATCTTAGGGACCAATGTTGTAAATGCTGAAAATCCAAGGACTAAAGCTGCCAAAAATTAAATCTATTTCCTGGGACCATTTGTGACATTTTGGTATTTTTGGGGTTGACTTTGACTCTGTCTTTGACTTTCGTCTTCACTTGATCAAATGCACAATTATTGTCGAGTCGATCCAAAAATGCTCGTTTTCGTTTCGTTTTTAATCCTTTTGCACATGAAACAGATAAAAACACAATTCAAGGATATTTTCTGTATTTTGAAGCATTTCTGAGTGTTTTTAAATGTTTTTGCAGTTCAGATGGGACAAAAATGATGAGTATTTACACACTCATCAATGGATGCTGGGAATAAACTCTTTCAGTTTCAATTCCAGTTCACTACGTTTGTTCATCACTTGCATGGCTTGCTGAGAGATGACTTGCCTTCTTGGACTTCTTGGATCGATTACAGGGAATATAATATCAGGCTTCAAGCATCCAAGATACACAACATCATTGCCTCTTATAATTCCTCCATCCAAGGAAATTGCACCATCTTTTAAGCAATGCTTGGAGCATGAGCAAGGTACTGCTAGTGTTGAAGACAAAGAAAAAGGCTGAAAGTGATTCACAGATGGCAGATGAGTTAGACAAAAAGATAGTTAATCTTGCAGAACAAAGAAAAGCTCAGATCAAAGAGTCTGACTATGTAGTGTTTGGAAGACTCTCACAATCCTCATTTAATTCAGAAGAAACTTTATGATTTGGGATAAATCACAAGTTTAGGGGAGGATTGTTGGGAATTAAATGTTCTGAAGTTTAGCATTTGGAAACTAAATGTTCTAAAGGTTAGTACTGCTGAGAAGAATACACTAACAGTACTAACTGCTAGTGTATATTTGAAGTCTGTTCAAGTTATAACTAACAGTACTAACTGATAAGTTAGTACTGCTAGTACAAACAAAGGTACTGCTGGTTGAATACTGCTGTTAGAGTGACTCATACTACTGCTGAATGGATAACTATCACGTATTCTACTGCTGAATGGATAAGTATGAAAAATATATTTGTGTATAAAAGTCAAATATATACGGTAGATAATATCTTAGATAAGTGTTTAGTCAACATGTTGAATACACAGAACAAGTTGTATCTTAAGCTACTGACACACTCAACAAGCAAGTAGTTGACAAGACTTAACAATATTGTAAAGATCTCCTTTGTTGTATAAAAGGGAGATCTTAGCTTAGATATTAAGTGTGCATGTGCTTATAAAATATATATCTGTTAAGAACAAGAAGTAACACAAATCCTCAATCAGTCATAAGATATAGAAACATAGAGATTCAAGTTTTGTAACCCTAGTGATAGCGAAGATCACTCATATTATTCTCAATAATATTGAATCATTTGGTGTTATACTTTCTGTGTTCATTCTCTAATAACAAGCATCACTGTTCCATTATTCACAAACCAATATTCTTCTAAGTGTGGTTAAGTAGATTCCGCATACTTAATCATATTCACTCAAAGTATCATATACACGTTAAAAGGACTAACATCCTAAGTATATTATTAATCAATCCTCACAAGTGGTAAAGGGCTGATTGATCCTCTCACAATTATTACAGATATTTGATGATTGGTTTTTCTTAGGAAAAGGGTTTTAACCCGGTGAATATAATACTTTAAAAAACAGTTAAGTACATCAGATGTAAGTAAATCCCACATCTCAGCCTGCTACATAGGCGGTAAAGCATACATAACAAGATATAATGTAACACCCCCTAAATTATGATATAACATTAGGGGTGTGAAAATAAAGGTGAAATAATCAAGTATGTGAGAGTAAGTGTGAGATGTGAAGATTAGTTTAAAATAATATTAATAGGTAATGTACTGAGCGTGGTGATATGCAGGCACGGAGGGTGTAAGGTGGTATGGTGTAAAAATCATTCATTTTGAAAGTGTAGTTATAGTCCAATGTTTGAAAACATTTGGTTCTCTATAACCATGTCTCTGATACCAATCTGTAACACCCCCTAAATTATGATATAACAACGGAAGACTAATTGGGGTATTACGGGGAGGATCGAAGTCATAATCATAGAAAATGGCTCAAATGAGGCGTTTTGAAAGTACTTGTCATTCATATAATAATTCAGTTAAAAAAGTGATATATCAGAGTTGTGAAATCCATAAAAGGAGATAGTAGTTTGAACTGAATGACATAATTTATTTTAAACACCATAAAAACTTTAAGTTTATTGCCCGCTCCGTGCCTTGACTGCTTCGCTAATTACCTGAGATAAACATGCTTAAAAAGTCAACAAAATTGTTGAGTGAAATCATAGAGTTTGAGTTTATAATCAGTTTGAAGCACAAGTAGGATTGCATGTTAAATACAATCATTTGAAATGGTGATATTACAGTTATATATATATATATATATATATATATATATATATATATATATATATATTGCCCTAAGTCTCATGACACGCAAACGTTAAAGAGTACCGGGATTCGGTAGAGGGGAACAATCCAAATTAATGGCATGAGTTATGGCCCTCGTGATATAGGGGATTGCCATCCTCCTATTTAATTCAAATATAATGCATTGCGACTAACACGACTAGTAACCACGGCTATTCGTCAAGTATTAGTGGAATAGGCAGTCAACCTCTAATAGATCTATTCACCATATTCGCGTTCACTCGCAGTGATTAATGGTTCATGATATAAGGGGCTTTTGGCAATAGTGGTAAATAAGGAAATATCAATCAGGTGAAGCATACATAAAAATACTTGTGTTCACTATTTATGAGTTATTACAGTATCATGTATACAGTCTCTCACACTAGTATCTCATCGGACACGGAGTCCGAGAACACCTTATCATCTGTCACCTCACCCTTAGTTCCTAACACTTCGGCTGGGACAGTGTTGAACACCCCATCAGACGAAACGGAGCCCTTTGAGGAGGGTGAAGTTGCTGCTACACCACCCATGTCACCTATTGTAATAGGAAACCCAGACTCACCATCATCTAAAGACCCGTATGTGCTAGCTTTACGGGCACATGCCTCACCACCACACCAGGAGACCAGTCCGTTTGCTCCCATCTACATCCCACCTACTAATGACCAGTACATGCAGAGTCAACAATGGCTTCCTGTAGAGGATTCAGATACACCATCACCTACTCCACCACCCCCACTTTCACCGTTATTTCGGGGCAGAAAAGTTAGGATCTTAGCACCCTATGAGCCCGAACCATTTATGAAACTATTTCGGACCCATCCCAATGGCCCTATCCATAAGCATACGCCTCGCAAGAGGGTACACCTACGCCTAGTGCCGATTATACCACCATTTCCACCCTACTCCCCTACTTCACCTCTAGACATGATCGGGATTACACCACCAACATCACCCGAGTATCAGGGTGTATTACTACCACTACGACCCGACCAACTATTCAACCAATTCACTCAGACTTACCCGTTTACACCCCACCAGCGGGAGCCGACTCCAGAAAAGGATCTACCCTCTCCGAGCCGGGCTCTTATAGCAGGTCCCAGTCATCCATCTTCACCATCATTACTTTTCCCACCTGGTTTCACTCTTCCAGCCCGAGTCTTCAAGACTGGAGAGAGCTCCAGGGCAGCAGTTGACCACACACCTACCCCATCTACCATCATGACGCGTCTGGAGCGTCATAAGGAGAAGATTGATACACTTCGACGCATTGTTGACAGAGCACCACTCCCGTTTGATGACACCCTACATGGCCTCATATCCAATAGGATAGATCTCGAGGACGGTCTGACTAGGATACAGTCAGAGATGTTCGAGACACGCTCCCACATGACAGTCGTACAAAGGGAGGGACATAGACAGATGGAGGAAGCTCTACAAGCACGCCAAAGAGCCGATACATTAGAGACCCTAGTGTAAGACATGCAAGTCCAACATCAAACTGACATACAGAGGCTTCTGGATCAGATTTCAGAACTCACAGGACCCATGGATGAGACTTCCAGCAGTTAGACATAGTTTACATCTGTATAGTTTTGAGGCATCTTAGCCTGCCGCGTGTGGCATTAATAAAGAATCTTGTATCGTTCTGTTATGTGACACAATTGATCAAGTTATTAATATACGTTGTTGGTTTTGATTTACTATATATTGATGTCGATTTATGTTACTGTAGTGGTTCATGTGTATTTTGATTGTATTCAGACATGTCATGATATTACTTGTGATTATTATGGTTCTTTGAATATTACACTTAAAATGTAATTACAAACACAAAATAAAGAAAATTTCAAATAAACTTGATGAATAAAGTGAAAGTTTCTGAACTTCAGCTTTTGTAGATGATGAATCACTTGATTGTAATTTTACATTGTGACAATATTGTTAGGACTCGTATACACACTCACCGTATTACTCAAATTGTTCTAACATGGTCATTATGTGAATTCTAAATCTATATTTTCTTGTGGCATTAATAGAACTATGGCTCGCACAAGAACAGGAACTGCCACTCCCGCAACAGTTATGACTCCTGAAGTTGTTCAGAAACTGGTTACCGATGGCATTGCTACGGCTCTTGAAACTCAAGCAGCTACCCCAGCCCGCTCAAGTAACAGCAATAGGGCAAAAAATGAAGGCGAGACATCTGCGACTCACAAATGCACATATAAGGATTTCATAGGTTGCCAGCCAACTTCCTTCAAAGGTTCAGAAGGAGTAACCGAACTAGCGTAATGGTTTGATTGTACAAAGACGGTATTCATGAGAAGCAACTATCCAGAAAACAACAAAGTCACCTTTGCTACGGGGACTCTTCGGGAAGATGCGTTGTCATGGTGGAATGCTACTACTCAGACCATGGGTGTAGAGGTAGCATATCAAATTTCCTGGGCTGAACTAAAGATAAAAATGCTGAAGAAATACTGCCCCCGTACGGAAATAAGGAAACTGGAGGAGGAATTCCATCAGTTGATTGTAAAAGGAAATGATCTGAGAGCCTACAACAAGAGATTCCAAGAACTGTCAGTGCTATGTCCAGCTATGGTGCCGGATATGGAGAAGACATTGGAAAGGTATGTTAAGGGACTGCCTCAAAGCATCGAGGGAGATGTCACCTCGTCAAACCCAAAAACTCTGGAGGAAGCGATCGCACTAGCTCAACGATTATTGGAACGGGTAATCAAACGGATTTCTAACTCCGCAAATAATGATCACAAGCGAAGTCTAGATAATCGTGGAAACAACAATAACAACAACAACAATAGGAACCCCAACAACAACAACTACTACAACATCAACAGGAACCCCAACAACAACAACTATAACAACAACAGGAACCCCAACAAGTACAACAACAACAACCACCGTAACCAAAATCACCAACAGAATCGCAGACAGGAAGCTGCTAGAGCTTATGTTGCTGCACCCACAGAAGAGAAAGGAGTATATGCCGGGATACAACCCCGGTGCAACCGATGTAAACCACATCACACTGGGCCTTGTAAATCAATTTGCGGCAATTGCCAAAAAGTGGGTCATAAAACTACCGATTGCCGAGCCACGGGTGCAAATACACAGTTGATAGCAGTAGTGTGCCATGGTTGTGGCGAGAAGGGGCATTACAAGAATAACTGCCCAAAGAACCCGAACAATGTTGCTCATGGGAGAGCATATGTGCTTGGTGATGGAAATGCAACACCGGACCACGGCATCGTCACGGGTACATTCTTACTAAACCAACAAAGTGCTAAAATATTATTTGATTCTGGAGCTGATAAGAGCTTTGTGTCTACTTCATTTGCTTCATTGCTTAATATTGCCCCAGTAGAACTAGACATTACCTACGATATCGAAATAGCTAACGGAAACCTCATAAGCACCAACACAATTATCCAAGGTTGCACCCTGACCCTTCTAAACAAACCTTACTTGGACAAATTCGTGATTATGTTCATCGACGACATCTTAATCTACTCACGCAGCAAGGAAGAACATGCTGAACACTTGAGAACCATTTTGGAGTTGCTCAAGAATGAAAAGTTGTACGCAAAATTCTCCAAATGTGATTTTTGGATCCCCACTGTACAATTTCTTGGCCATATCATCAACAGCCAAGGTATCCACGTAGACCCTGCAAAGATTGAAGCGGTTAAAGGTTGGGCATCTCCTACAACCCCAACCGAGATTCGTCAATTTCTTGATCTCGCTGGTTACTACCGGAGGTTCATAGAAGACTTTTCAAAGATTGCAAAGCCTCTCACCGAATTAACCCAGAAAAACAAGAAGTATATCAGGGAAGAAAAACAAGAGTCAGCTTTTCAACTCTTAAAACAAAAACTCTGTGAAGCACCCATCTTAGCACTACCTAAAGGAAGTGAAGACTTCGTGGTGTACTGTGATGCATCACATCATGGTTTAGGTGCAGTGTTAATGCAAAGAAGCAAAGTGATAGATTATGCTTCAAGACAACTCAAGAAAAATGAGGAAAACTACACCACTCATGATCGGGAATTAGGAGCAGTGGTCTTTGCTCTTAAAATTTGGAGACATTACTTATACGGTACCAAGTGTACGGTTTTCACCGATCACAAGAGTCTTCAACACATACTGGATCAGAAGGAGCTGAACATGAGACAGCGCCGATGGTTAGAATTGCTCAACGATTACGATTGTGAAATTCGCTACCACCCCGGTAAAGCGAATGTTGTAGCCGATGCCTTGAACAGAAAGGAAAGAATCAAACCTCTTAGAGTCTGATCTCTAGGAATGACCATTCATTCACCCCTTCCATCACAAATCCTAATAGCCCAAGTAGAAGCACTCGAAGAAGAAAACAGACCCCATGAGAAGATATACGGTATGCCCGAGAATGAAAATGGTTTTGTAAAAAGATCAGACGGTATGCTGTGTTTCAAGGAAAGATTTTGGGTTCCACTCTATGAAGGTATTCGAGATCTCATCATGCATGAATCTCATAAATCCAAGTACTCCATTCACCCAGGTTCTGACAAGATGTATCAAGATCTCAAAAAGATCTACTGGTGGCCCAACATGAAAGCCGACATCGCTGAGTATGTTAGGAAATGTTTGACTTGTGTGGAAAACTAGAAGGGGGGTTGAATAGTTTTACCGTTTAAAATTAATTCGCTTTGTTACTTATTGTGATTTCAAAGTCAAGTAAACAAACATTCACACAAACAAGTAATATAAGTAAATAAGTAAAGAAGGGAAAGATCAAACCACACAACACAGTCGTTTATAGTGGTTCGGCTACAAGGACTCTCTTCCTTGCCCTACTCCACTCCTCGAGCCTCTAACTCGAGAGTTTATCTTCACTAAGAAACAAGCTCCCTTCTAGGCGGAGAAAACATTTACACGTCGCTTAATCTTTTTCCGGTACTAAGCTAAACATCGAGTTCTTTACAAGGGTACAACTACTCCCGTTGGTTCTTTCACAAGGGTACAACCACTCCCGTTCACTCTATGTGTTTTGAGGACTAAAACACTAACCGGACTTTACTGTATGAATGATACTAACTATGATGTGTGACTAAAACAAGAACACACAGACTCTATGTTAGAAGGAAGATAACAGACTGTTAATCCTTGTATGTTGAGATCTCTTTGCTACAAAAGGAAAGATCTATGAAATGTTAGTAAGCTAAGGGTTAGTGATATGCAAATGAATGAGTATGAGTTTTAAGCTATATGAGTGATGATTTAGCCAAATGATCAGCTTGCTATTTATAGGCAAGCTGATGAACAGGCCACGGATCTGGCGGATCCCTCAAAAGGGATCCGTCCGTGTACCACTTTGGTACCGCCGTGTCAGGCCATCTAAGATATTTCCAAATCTTTCCAAATCTTGCTATATCTTTCAATATCTTCAAATGTCAACTCTTTGGCTTGAAGATCTAAACAAAATATCACAAAATCTTACCAAGATTGTGTAGATGATGCATGCCATGATGTCATCCTAATATTTAACTAATAAAGTTTCCATTTTAAGAAATAAACATGTAAACTTGTATATTTCATTTCTAGAAAACTTTGTGATATGAAATGTGTTTGTAAAATGCATATCTCTATAAATGTAAAAGACTTAATCTTATTTATGCTTTGCTTAAAGATAAACTTTGTAATTGTCATTTACAAAACTAAGCAAAGATCGTAAAATATAAATAACGTTTTTAGGACGATATTTGTATTAACAATCTCCCCCTTTTTGTTGATGACAAAACATAAAGTGTATTTTTAAGTAGAGAGCTTAAATAAAGGATAAGTCTTTTAAAAATATAGATTAAGTTAGTTTATGCAAGTTTTAAAAACTATTTTGAGCTAAAATGAATGTACTGTGACGTTTCACAGTTGATGCAACTTAATCCTATCTCCCCCTTTTTGTCGAAACAAAAAGAAGATATGCGTAGCGGAATGTGATTTTGAGAACGTTAAAGCTCCCCCTTGATTTATACTCCCCCTTAATGGAGTAACAAGGATATGATGTATGAACCTACAAAATAAATTGTTAGAATATGCTATGCTCCTCTTTGATGTATACTCCCCATTGCTAGAGTACCAACGTATACATTTTAAGAGTATGATATGATGAATGCTCCTAAAAAACAAATGGTTAGACTATGATATGCTCCTCCTTGATGTATACTCCCCATTGCTAGAGTACCAACGTATACGTTTCAAGGATGAGAAATGCTAAAAATGATGAGTTAGTATATGATATACTCCACCTCGATCTATACTCCCCGTTGCTAGGGTACCAACGTATATGAATCAAGGTTGAGAAAAGCTACAAAAAAAGTTAGTTACTTCAATCAAGAAGCAATATGCATATGCAATGGTCAACCAAGAAAGGTTAACCCATTTGACTTCTAGAAAGTCAAAAGTTAAGTGTCTGATCAAATTTTTTGTACCTAATGTACATTTGATCAATGCAATATGTGGAGTTTAAAACAACCACACAATGATGTTAGTATTCTAAAATGAAATAATATGCTTAATGTTGATCACCCACAAGCATAAACACATAACAATCATCCATTGAAAATATGTGAAAAAAGTCACAAAAATGATGTTACATTACAACAATAAAGATAAATTCTAAAAAATCAAATACTACAACATCATCCTAAAAAGTTCCTATAAGAGAAAACTAACAAGGCTCCTATTGAGGAGGATGAGAGGTTGCATTGAGACGCTCGAGAACATGGTTTAAGATGAACCTCATCTCATTTTGGAGCTCATGGACCAAAATGTTGGTCCTTTGGGCCAAGTGATCCGTTCTCTCACAATGTGAGCAATCATGACTCGAAAAACCGAGAGGAAGAGTAGTCTCAAGGTTTTGTGGTGGTGGTGGTTGGTTGTTGTTGTTGGATGGTTGTTGTTGTTGTTGGTTTGATGATGGTGGAGTGGGGATGGAGTTCATCAAGATGGTTTGGAGATCCATTGCTTCATCAAGGCGAGATCCAACCATATTAGAGAGAGAGTAGAGGCGGGTGAGTTCCTCACTAATCTCTTCTTGGGTTTGTGGTAGATTGATCCACATTGCCTCATCAATGGCAACTAGTGTGGATGTGGGTGATAAAGGTTGTGTTTGAGGTTGAGGTGGTGGTACATCATGGTATAGAGGACCATGGATATCCGGGTAAATCGGATGAAAAAGCATGGGTTGTTGACCTTCAAAGGTCATGGGTGGAGGATTGGTTGACCTTGGTGGAAGGTCTTCTAAGTCATCAAGGTATGGATGTGGTGATGAAGGTGGAGTCCTAAATAGCTCCATTGGTTGTAGTTTGGGTGATTTTGGGGTGATGGTGATTTAACAAGCTATGATGGAGCCGGTGGTGGAGTAGTGGCTATGGGAGTTATGGTTGGTGGTGGTGTTTGAATGACCACATTGGATGGTGTAGGAGTGGAAAGTGTGAGAAAATTCTCAGTAGCAATGGGTGAAGAGATATTAAGAGGAGATGATTCCTCAGATGATGAGTTAGCTAGGTTGATGAAACAGCATGGTTTAACACTAATCCTGGCTGTTTTTCTTGGAGGTCTGGAGGTGGAAGAGTTGTTTGACTTTGTCATTGTGAAGTATGATAGCTAAGATGTACAGGAGAGGTAATGGTTATTGTGTGAGTTTAGTGATGATCCTAAAGCACTAATTTATAGGTAGAAGATTTGTGAGTCTGTGTGTTTGGATTGGATGTGAATCTAATGGAGAATGTTGGTTTCTAATGATTTGTAACAAAAAATGAAGCTTGTCACATCCTAAGGTCAATCCATTGAAATGGAGTTGAGTGATATGTGAAGATTTGCAGTAAATGCAAGGAGATAGTGGAAATTCTGATGATAAGATGTTTCCACGGATTTGACGGATCCCTAAAAAGGGTTCCTTGCTTGTATAGGAAAGGTAACTCACAAGAAAATTTTGAAAATTCAAATTTTGGTGGGAAATTGAGTTCCTAATGTTCTAAGAGTTTCCTAAAGCATTCTAAGGTGTTTAATGATCAGTGATCATACTCTAAAGAAAGCTACAACCAAAAATCTAAGTTTCGGGATGAGTCGAGAATTTTTGAAAAGTGACTGTTGTACCCATGGATCCAATCGACAGCAAAGGCGGAGCCAAAGTTGGGGATCCGTCAGATCCGTGGGTCATGGACTGGTGGAACCAAGTCTAACACTAGGCAGATCCAATTTATGGGATCCGCCGGATCCGTCGTCCGAAGGTGCTAATTCTAACAGAGAGATGTGCAAATTTTGCGTTTCTCGACCAAAACCCAAAATTTCTCCTATAACGTACGTAATAGCTAATAATATATATAGTATAAATATACTAAATATATATATTCTAACACATGTTTGCATATAAACAAATCCGATCATCATAATCAACCATTTAGGGAGCTAAGCCAAACGGGGGCTTAAACTTGGAAAATTGATAACACAAGGTGTTATCGCCCTGCAAATATCAGTTAGTTCATATTCAAGACAAGTACTATCACAGTAAGTTAAGAACCATACATGTTTAACACATAAGTGTCACATAATGTCTAGACCCAAACGCTCCTTCTACTTGAACTTCTTACTCAACTTCTTGTACCCTTGTGAAGCTTCATTATCCAACGCCCCAAGTTCTTCATCATCCCCTTGGTTTGCTTGAACTCCGGTGATTCATTGGCAATTGGTGGAAGTTGAAGCAAATAATCCGGTGGAGGAATCCTAGAGTTTGGCAACCCATCATCGTCACTCATGGATGATGATGATGATGTTTGAGCACGAGGACGTTTGCCCTTGTCAACCGCTACCCTAAAGTCGCTCAAAGGAACGAAGGTGTGTTGAATTTCATCATAATCGGGGACAAAACCTAGGGCATTTCTAGGAATGGGTGCAAACGCTCTATATAGACGAGTTAAGAGCATCTCATATGGCATTGCCAACTTTCCTTGAACAGGAATATCCGCCATTTGTTTGGCGATATAGAAGGCAAGATTGAAGGGTTGACGGGTGGACACACTATACATCATGTAACATAGACAAGCATTGATGTTATCTCGATTCCCTACCGGGCTAATGACATTAGCTCTCAAAACTTCCTCCAACTTCCTAAACTCGGGCTTGAGTTCATTTAGCTCCATAGCAAATGGATCTCTAGCCACTTGCTTACCTCGATGTACTCTAGTGGGGTTGTTCCTAGGAAGGAAGAGATGTTCCCTAATGGTTTCTTTATCGGTCAAGGGAGTGGCATAAGGTGCCGTTCTATCAAAGTTGGAGTCTAAGATGGTTAATGACCACTTATCCGAATACACACATGTTCCTCTATTAGGAACTCCTAAGACTTCACCGAATTGATCTAGGGGAATATTGAACAAGGTTCCATTGACGCAAAAGTGAATGCTCATAAGACCATTGTCACTTGAACTAAGTCCTATGGTGGCATAGAACTCAAGAATGAACCTAGGTACTATAGGCTCATCAATATCTAGGAGACCATCAAAATGAATCGCGGCTAATTGCTCGCGGAGGTATGTGTCTTCATAGAATGAGGGATCTACTACCCTACCCTCATGGACATAATGTTTTTCTAGTACCTTAAAGATGTTGACTTGGGCATCGGTTAGACCTTGGTTTTGTGGTGTTTTGGGAGGTAATCAAGAGTCTTTTTGTGATCGTAATTTGTTGCGGGAGGCATGATTATCCTAGACAAGAAAAAATATATATATAGTTTAGTTGAAATTATCAAAAATACATATATATGTCTAGTGTGTGCCTACATGGGGACTATGTGGAGGTGTGGTTATCTCGACTCATTTTGATGCATGAAAATTATGTTTATGCAAGTTTTATGATAAAACTAGAGATAACCCAAACGCTCCTACTTCAATGTAGCTACGATTGAATGTACCCGAAAATACATATTAATTATGTATTCCCTTTAGCATTCAAGAGGCATGATGCAAGTGATGCTTAAAACCTAACGTTTTTGTATTTGTATGAACAATGTCCAAAAACCGTTTTTCCTAGTCGTGAGAAGATTTTAGCAAAAATTTCTCATGGGGTTTTTAATGAATGATCACAATGTGCTACAAGATGCAATTCCTAACTATGAAAAACATGATTTGTTATGCAATTTTGAAAGTATGCTTCATGATTTTTCAAGAATTATGCATAACCCCAAGTTTTGGTTTTGTGCATGAAATAGAAATCCTAGACGCAGATCAGGAGTGTAATCATGTTAAGGATACTTACAGTGATGATTTGAGCACAATTTGGTTGTGGAAGATAGCCTAATTTGTGAATGTGGTGAATAGTGGGTCATATTTCCAGTGGGTGATATGTTTTGGAGTGAATGATGAATAGTACAAGAGATTATTTAATTATAAAATCCAGACCTCCATGTGACGGATCCGGCGGATCCCAAACAAGGGTTCCGCCCTTGTTGTCGTTTGGATCCGTCGGATCAGAACATGGTTTTAGCTGTTGCCGTGTTTTGGTTAATCTAAGGTTTGAGCTAACGTTAATTCTACTCACTAGGTTCCATTAATCCTAAACCAAGTCTAAGATAGTTGAATGGTTCTCTCTTGAGAGGTTTTGTGAGGATGTCGGCAATCTTGTCCTCTGAGGAAACTTTCTCGATTGAGATGTTTCCCTTCTGAACATTGTCACGAAGAAAGTGATGACGTATTTCTATGTGTTTGGTTCTTGCGTGTTGGACTGGGTTTTTGCTAAGATCGATAGCTCCTTTGTTGTCACAAAGAATGGGGATGTCGTTTAGTACAATTCTGTAGTCGAAGAGAGCTTGTTTCATCCACAGTGCTTGTTGGCAAGCTTTTCCTGCTGACACGTACTCGGCTTCGGTTGTTGAGATGGCGAGGGCTGTTTGTTTCTTAGCAAACCATGAGGTGAGACAATGTCCTACAAAAGTACAAATACCGCTTGTACTTTTCCTATCAACATAGTCATCGGCATGGTCTGAGTCGGCATACACTATGGTTTCTACACCTGTCCCTTTGGGATACCATAATCCTAAATGTGTAGTGCCTTTAATGTATCTAAATATCCGTTTAACGGATTCAAGATGGGATGTTTTGGGATCTTCTTGAAAGCGTGCACATAGACAAACACTAAACATAATATCCGGTCTACTAGCCGTTAGGTAGAGTAAACTACCAATCATGCCTCTATATTTAGTGCAATCTACGGATTGACTTTCATCATCCTTGGTGAGTTTGGTTTCGGAAGACATTGGTGTTTTCATGGGTTTAGAATCTTCAAGACCAAACTTCTTAAGCATATCCTTGATATACTTTGATTGGTTGAAGAATATCCCATCTTCTAATTGTTTTATTTGGAGACCTAAGAAAAAGTTTAGTTCCCCCATCATACTCATTTCAAACTCGTCATGCATGATTTTTGAGAAATCGTCGCATAACTCTTGACAAGTTGAGCCGAATATAATGTCATCCACATATATCTGGACGATGATAATATGTGATCCCTTTTTCTTGGTAAAGAGAGTGTTGTCTACTAGGCCCATGGTGTACTTATGGTCAACTAGAAAGGTCTTAATTCGATCATACCAGGCTTTTGGTGCTTGCTTAAGTCCGTATAATGCTTTCTTAAGTTTGTAGACATGATTAGGTTTTTCAAAATCGGCAAAGCCGGGAGGTTGTGCTAAATATACCTCTTCATTTATGAAACCGTTTAGAAATGCACTTTTGACATCCATTTGAAATAACTTAAAGTCATATGCACGTGTGATGAACTCAAATAAGTACATTTTATTACCATCATTTATCCTATTTATTTGACTTGTTTTATTATATTATCTGTGAGAATTGATACGTTAACGTTTACTTTTGTAATTCTCAGGTAAAAACAAGTACTATGTGAAACTTGGCGATTTTGGACTAATTATGGAGCAAAACATGCAAGAAGTTAAGAGTCTACTGAAATGTACAAGATCAAGATCATTCTGCTCCAGATACGCCGCATCCTACTTCTTACATACGGCGCATCACTATCAAGATTTCACAAGTTATAATCCAAGACGGCAAAGGACATGCGCCGCATAGATAAATGAAGTTACACCGCATCTTCTGGCGGTGTACGAATATTCCTGAATTGTAACCTCCCGTAATTTTCCCTATGAATAGTAAATGCTAATAAAGGATTTATAAATCATTACGTTATTAATAACCATTTTACTAGTAACAAATTTTTTTTTGTTATTTATACTACACTATCTAAATCACAACGATACTTGTGGTTACCGATTACCTAGAAACGATGCTTACACACGAGCCTTGATAGTCTAAACATCGCGAATTATTTAAAACATTAACATTTAATACTTAACATCTATACATTTCGACAATTAAACGAATGTAATCAGATACATTCCCGAGCTCACAAAAAATTATCACGAACACTCAGTAAATATATTGGACCCCTAATGAACCGTTAAACTCACTGGGCCTCGGCCCAATCTCGCTACAAACCAAACAAGCCAAACGAACCTTATTATTTCTATTTTTTTTCCTTCTTGGCCCAAACCACCAACGAGCCCACTTACAAAGCTAAAGCCCAAATTTTTTTTTATATAACTTCGGTTTGGCTGCTAAACGTCGAACGCTTTGATTTAATGGTGAGCAATTTAACTCAACAATGATATTAATACTCTACTCGACTTAGCTAAGAATCAAGAGGAATAAACACCTCACTTAAACTCGATCATTTAATAGCCTTAAATCTGTCAAAGCTCAACTCATTCGACCTTTGAGAAACACCACCCAAATTCCACATTTTGGCTTAGATAATTTCGTATAACACCCAACTTGACACAACATGTTTCGACCAACAAGTGTGTTCGTCCCCCACTCTTATCGGCTGTACAAGTCGTCAAACGTATCCTACCTTATATTTTGTCACGTTAAAATGTGACCAAACTATTGAAATGCACGACTAAATCACAAAACCAACTATTAAAATTCATTTTGTCTCTTATAATTGTTCTTTAGCCGCCGACAACACAACCACAAGAAATCATAATGAAACTTCACTGCCACACTCTACCTTCATCACCACATTTGAGAAATTATAGTTACTTTAGGATACACCAAATAGAGCCAAGACAAAACACAAATTATACTTCCTTGTTTCCTTGTTATCGGCTAGACACAAAGAGGAAGATTCGTACGCCAACTCCCTTCCTTACTCTCGGATATTCAATGGTAATCATGATGCACAATGTATCATGCTATATTAAAAGGAATTGATCTTCCTACTCCTACAAATAAGAGACAACGCAAAACTTGGAACATTCGACTTCTTCTTCTTGTTCGAACTAGCACAAGGACGATTCTAATCATAACTTTTCTTTAGACTTCATCATACCATGCTATTAACCACATACCCCACTTTTCTCATGATAAGTATCGCATGTGTGAACCAAAAGACCCTATAAAAGCATGCATGCATGCATTCGACTTAACTCATACACACCCAAAAACATGACATACTCAAATATACACTAAGTCCTTAAAAACCACCAAAAAGCCGACTAGCTTTGCTAAATTTTGGAGGAATTCGAATCAAGCTAGAGTCCACGACTTACTTGCTTCCATATCTTTGGAGGGCAAAGAATCGAGTCACACATTTCATCGACCTAACGTAGTCCCGAATTAGTGATTTCGCCCCACCTTTTGAGGTGAAGTAAGCCATCTTCTCACTTTTCTTTCTAATTTATACGTTAGTTTACCTTTGCATGCCACGCTCATTTAGAGTCGATATTTCGTAAACTCTATAAACAACCTATATATTTTACTCGACACTCCAAGTATTTGTTATACTAACTATTAGGAACAACAAATATTCGAACTTTATATAGACGAATAAATCACAAACATCACACGTTTGCATGTCACCTTGACAACTTTCGAGTTCTATAAAAACACTTAGAATATTTTCAAGTTCTTAAAATTGCTTTCAACCATCTAAGTCACGTTAGCTTTGGTCCTATATTTTCTAAACTCGACATACAACCTGTGCATTTTATCACTCGACATAATAGTCGAGCAACCAAATTAACAAGTCAAATATTTAGTTCGACTTAGAAAACTCATTTTGAACCTTGTTAAACCCCAAAGTATCCGACCAAGATCTGTTTTACACAAACCAAATTATTAGCGATCGGGCTAATAAGCCCAATACGCTAATTATAAGCATATCGTATAAGCTTAATGATTATGTTTTCACAACCCAAAGACAAGCCCGTAACCAGGCCCAACTCCCCTCTAAGCCCATCAAATCGTAAAACCTTAATGGGCCACATTAGTAACTCGATTAGAAGCCCATAAGCTGAAAAATAAGCTCTTAACAAAATAAGCTGTCCGTATAAGTTACAAAAGTTATTTTTAAACTTAGTATGAAATAAAAATAATAAACTTGAATTTTATAAACTTTGGACTCGATTTGCAAAGAATTGCTAACCGAGGGACTAAAGTTGTCAAAATTGGAACTTTCGGTAAAAACTGTTATTTTAATAACTTTGTGATGAAAACTGTAAATCTAGAAACTATTGAGTATAAAATGTAAATATTAAAAGTTTTGGACCTAAAAGGTTATAAAACTTAACCGAGGACTAACGGTGCAAATGTTATACCGTTAGGGCCAAAAGTATAATTTTGTAAAAACCTAAAGGGTATTTCTAATTTATACTTGTGGTAATATTTTACAAACCCAAAACCCGAACCAAATATGTTTAGTCGACGATTAATAATTCTATCTACGTAGTTTATTAACTTATATATATATATATATATATATATATATATATATATATATATATATATATATATATATATATATATATATATATATATATACAAAACCACTTAACGAAATCGTTAACGAAGAATCTAACTTATCGTCAACCAACTTTGATTTATAAAATGACGATCCCTTTTGTCAACCATTACACTCCGGCGAACGAGCACGCATCCGAAAACGTTATATATAGATCCATATATATATAACTCTATATATATATTCCTTTTTAAATATATAAACTTTATAATTTTATATATAACTTTATAATCCTTTTATTTATATATAACATTTTAGTTTATATATAACTTTGATCATTTAAACGCGCACATTTTAATGTGACAAACAAAATCAATACAAACCTTAAACGTTATGATTCGCGATAAACCAAACTTAGACTATCAAACCACTAAAACTTGCCATATACTATATAGGTCGTGTGTTGAAGCCGTTTTCTTTCATCGTTGAATAACGATACTACTACCACTACCGCACTACCCAGGTGAGTTTATTGCTTAAGTAGCTATTGCCAAAAGTCCCTCAATCATGAACCTTAATCACTTGCGAGTGAACGTAAATAATTGTGAATAGATCTATTAGGGACTGACAATCCCCGTTTGGGTCTGCTAGGATGAGCCACCCAGGCGCACTTTATTTGAACAAACTTATGGGTTATTGGCAAATACCCATCACGAGGGCCTTTATACTTTACATCATATTTGATGCCCGTTAAGCGTTGCGTGTCATGAGCTTAATGCAATAATAACTTGATTTTAACTTGTTTAATTGTAATTCGATGCAATTAACACTTATACTTGTGTTCAAACTATTAAACTTAAACCTATGAACATCACTCAACTTTTGTTGACTTTTAGCATGTTATCTCAGGTAACTAAGGACTGGAACTCAAGGCAACGGAGTGGGCATTATAACCCTGTATGGGTGGTTTAAATAAATGTTTTATCATTCAAATTTAAATAAACATGTTCAACTATGAAACATCTTTGTATTCTAAACACTTGTATTTTGAATGATAAACTTAAAACGTTTTTCAAAGTCGTTTTCTATGATTATGACGAAATATCCTCTACGTAACACCCAATTAAGTCTTCCGCTGTTGCTATCCGAAATTGGGGGTGTTACAGATTGGCATCAGAGCTCATGGTTATAGAGAACCAGATGTATTTTAAACACTGGACTATGACTACATTTTTTAAAACGGACCATTGTAAACCACCTTATGCCCTCCGTGCCTACACACTTCCAGCATGTTAGATGTTGCTTACTATACGAGTTCTTAATAAAGTTTAACATAGTTATGATTATGTTAATAGCTTACATTTACTATTCGGGATTATTACAGTACTATGTCTTCAAAACCCCATCCCATCGCTGTATCATCTGATTCAGAGAATGAGGATCCTATGCCAGACTTTGCTTCGGCAGCTATTCCGATGTCACCTGCTACTGACCGGTACATGGAAAGCCAGCAATTTCTACCGGCATCTGACTTGGAGATTTCCCCTCCAGTATCACCCATACCATCACCTGACCCGATTCGCCGGCATGGACGAGTACGACAACTCCAGCCGTACGAACCCGAACCCTTTGACCAACTTTACCGACGCCCCGGAGAAGGTTTTGTTCGCAAACACACTCCCCGAAAACGAGTACGTACACCACCAGCACTGATCATACCGCCATCACCCCCACTCATACCAACTTCGACTCCTGTAACATCACCACCCCCAGCTCCTGAGCATACCAGGACACCACCGCTTACACCACTATCTTCAGCTCTACCACCTACTATTTTCTATCACCAGACTACCACTGTTCCATTACCATCTTCTATTCCACCCCTTGCTTCTCCACCCTCAGCTACTCTTAGCGAGCCTCTGCCACCTTGCAAGAGGACATATCGTTTGGTTCCATCTTTATCGGATCCCTATGCCCAGGTTAGAGATGAGACTACAGTTCGCACCGGGACTCACAGGAGGGTTGATGCACGCCGATGGTCTTACTTGCTACCTATCATCCGTCACTGGAGATCCCAGGAAGGAGCACCGAGAGCCATGGAACTAGGAGAGAGTTCGGCTACAGCTACTTCGAGGATTCTTCCGGTTACCGGAGAACCCATCCATCACACCATACCTCTATTGGCAGCCAGATTAGTCAGACATGAGGATCGTCTGGATGACATTGCAGAGATTCTTGATGACTTACCATTAGAGCAGATTGACGCACTTGGGGAAGAAGTGGAGAACCTTGTGATTGGTCAATTGGCGATGGAGGCAGTCTTTGATCGAGTAGGTACTAGTTTAGAAGAAGCCATTGAGACTATTTCTATACTAGGAGAGGCCACTACTTCGATGCAGACAGTGATTGAGACATTAGATTCTGAGCTTGACCGAGTTAGCTCTCAGGTTCTGATTCTTAGACTTATGGTTGAGGATTCCCAGGCTAGAGAAAGAGCTCGAGACCAGACCGTGAAGACCTTGATGGCAGCAATTGCAGATCTTCAGCGCCGCTTAGATGGTGCACCAGGAGGACCATAGATCAGAGACGTGTCAATATAAACTAAGAGATGTCTTAGCCTACCAATGTTGTATTAATAAATAATCTTGTATCTTTATGTTTTGTAAAACAAATCGAACAAGTTATTAATCCTATGTTGTGTGGATGTATTATATTGATGTTGATTTATGTATTCCATGGTGTTTCTTGCATATGCGTTATGATTTGCCATATATTGTCTCGCGAAATTTTGGTTCATACAGTGCAATTCAATCATTTATGTTCTCATGTGTGTTTGTGAATTGATTCAGACATATTGTGAATAAATTTATGATATGATATTTGCTGTACCTACAGAGATAAACCAGAATTATTAAACTCAATTGTTATGGTTAAAATTATATTATTATAATCCATATTCAATTTCCTTCCAAAGTAGCTTAACCTAACGTAATCATTATGAGATTCTAAAAATATGCTTTTGCAATATTGATAGAACTATGGTACGTACAAGGAAAGCAACCTCCGCCGCAAATCATGAAACTTCAACTGCTACGCCTACAATGACTCCAGAGGCTATCCGAAAAGCAATCGCTGACGGTGTAAATGCAGTCTTGACAGAACAGGCAGCAGCAAATGCTCGCAACAGTGGCACTAGTCTACCGACAGGAGAAAGTGTAACTGCTGCAAACCGCAAGTGTACCTACAAAGATTTCATAAGTTGTCAACCAACTTCTTACAAAGGTACTGAAGGAGTAACTGAACTTGCTCACTGGTTCGAACGATCTGAAACTGTTTTCCAGAGAAGCGGTTGTACCGAGGAGAACAAAGTCACTTTCGCTACTGGAACTCTCATGCAAGATGCTTTGTCATGGTGGAATGCTACAGTCAAAGCCATGGGAATGACAGCAGCCTATCAGCTCACTTGGACTGAGTTTAAAACCAAGATGCTAAAGAAATATTGTCCCCGTTCTGAACTAAGAAAATTGGAGGATGAATTCCATCTACTAGTAGTAAAAGGAATTGATCTTAAAACATACAACAGGAGATTCCAAGAGCTTAAAATATTATGCCCTACTGTTGTACCAACTTTCGAAAAAGAACTGGAGAAGTATATCGAAGGACTTCCCCGTAGTATTGAGGGAAATGTCACTTCATCAAATCCGTCAACTCTAGAGGCAACTATGGAACTTGCCCAAAAGCTACTGGACCGAGAGGTCAAGTACAACAATGAGCTCAAGAGGAAGCTCGACGACAAAAGAACCACTCACCACCATAATAACAATAACCACCGCAACAACAACTTCAACCATAGGAACAATAACCCGTACCATCAAAACCGAAACACTCGTCACCATCATCAAAACCAAAGACAAGAAACCGCCAAGGCTTATGCTGCTACTGAAGGAAAGGGATACCAAGGTCAGAAATCCCAGTGCAACAGGTGCAAACTACACCACAGTGGACCTTGCTCAATCAAATGTCTGAAATGTCAGAAAATGGGCCATCAGACAAAGGATTGCAGGAATCCTGCTACTGGTAGCAACCTACAGCCTGTAACTCCGACTTGCTACTCATGCGGAGAAGTAGGTCACTTCAAGAGTCACTGTCCGAAAGGAAACGGTCAGCCAAATAACGCTCGAGGAAGAGCATATGTGTTAAAAGAGGAAGATGCCCCACTGAACTCTGACGTCGTCACGGGTACGTTCTTACTCAATCAACATAATGCTAGAGTATTATTTGATTCTGGAGCAGATAGAAGTTTTGTGTCAACTACGTTTGCTTCTTTGCTTAACATTACCCCTTCCAAACTAAACGCCACTTTTGAAATCGAAATGGCGGACGGAAACCTAATTGGCACCGACTCCGTAATTTGTGGTTGTACCATAATCCTACAAGACAACCTTTTTCCTATCGACCTCATGCCCATTCAGCTCGGTAGTTTTGACGTAGTCATTGGTATGGATTGGTTATCCAAACACCGCGCTAGAATACTCTGTGACGAGAAAGTCGTGCACATTCCAGGTAATGGTGAAACTCTTATTGTCCATGGTGACAAGAATAAAACACGATACGGTATCATCTTCTATATCAGATTGGTGAAGTACATGAACGAAGGATGCCAAGCATTCATGGTTCATGTAACGGAAAACAAATCAAAAGATAAACGAGTTGAAGACGTTCCGATCGTTAAAGAGTTTCCAGAAGTATTCCCCGAAGATCTACCCGGTCTTCCACCACCCCGTCAAGTAGAATTACAGATTGAACTAGTGCCTAGAGCGGCACCTGTGGCGAAAGCACCTTATAGGTTAGCGCCGTCTGAAATGAAGGAATTATCAGAACAATTGAGAGAATTGTCTGATAAAGGCTTTATCCGACCCAGCTCATCACCTTGGGGAGCTCCGGTTCTATTCGTTAAGAAGAAGGACGGATCTTTCCGAATGTGTATTGATTATCGGGAATTGAACAAACTCACTGTAAAGAATCGTTACCCACTACCTAGGATCGACGACTTGTTTGATCAACTACAAGGATCGAGTGTATACTCGAAGATCGACCTAAGGTCAGGGTACCATCAGTTGAGAGTTCGAGAGGAGGATATTCCCAAAACAGTTTTTAGGACACGTTACGGACATTACGAATTCCAAGTAATGCCATTTGGTTTAACCAATGCACCTGCAGTGTTCATGGATCTAATGAACCGAGTGTGCAAACCATATCTGGATAAATTCGTAATAGTATTCATAGACGATATCCTAATCTACTCCCACAACGAACAAGAACATGCCGAACATCTAAAGATTATTTTAGAGTTACTCAAAAAGGAACAGTTGTATGCCAAGTTCTCCAAATGCGACTTTTGGATTAGAACTGTACAATTCCTTGGGCATGTTATCAACAGTCAAGGTATTCATGTAGATCCAGCTAAGATTGAGGCCGTAAAAAGTTGGACATCTCCTACAAATCCCATAAAGATACGCCAAGTTTTAGGTCTAGCCGGTTACTACAGAAGATTTATTGAAGGTTTTTCAAAAATCTCAAAGCCTTTGACCGAATTAACTCAGAAGAACAAGAAGTTTATCTGGGGAAGAGAGGAAGAATCAGTTTTTCAGCTACTAAAGAAAAAGCTATGTGAAGCACCAATATTAGCACTACCCGAAGGAAGTGAAGACTTCGTAGTGTATTGTGATGCCTCATATCATGGTTTGGGAGCTGTGCTGATGCAACGAAACAAAGTGATAGCTTATGCTTCACGACAACTCAAACTACATGAAGCAAACTACACGACTTATGATTTAGAGTTAGGAGCAGTAGTATTCGCCCTTAAGTTATGGAGACATTACCTATATGGTACCAAGTGCACGGTATTCACCGACCACAAAAGTCTTCAGCACATCTTAGATCAGAAAGAACTAAACATGAGACAACGTCGCTGGTTAGAGTTACTCAGCGATTATGATTGTGAAATCCGATATCACCCAGGAAAAGCCAACGTTGTGGCAGATGCATTAAGTCGAAAGGAACGACTGAAACCTCTTAGAGTCAAATCGTTAGGAATAACCATTCGTTCACCCCTGCCCTCACAAATACTCGCCGCTCAATCCGAAGCTCTTAAGGAAGAGAACCGACTTAGTGAAAAGATTCATGGTATGCCAGAAAATAAGAATGGATTTGTGCAGAGAGCAGACGGGATGCTCTGTTTCAAAGAGAGAAGTTGGATTCCTCTATACGGAGGTATACGTGATCTCATTATGAATGAATCTCATAAATCCAAATACTCCATTCATCCAGGTTCTGACAAAATGTACCAAGATCTCAAGAAACTTTACTGGTGGCCAAACATGAAAGCCGACATAGCCGAGTATGTCGGAAAATGTTTGACTTGTTCACGAGTAAAAGCGGAATATCAAAAGCCGTCCGGATTACTCATACAACCCGAAATTCCTGTATGGAAATGGGAACGTATTACAATGGACTTTATCACTAAGCTTCCTAAAACATCAACTGGACTTGACACCATTTGGGTCATCGTTGATCGTCTCACAAAATCCGCTCACTTCTTAGCAATCAAAGAAACCGACGAGATGGACACACTCGCAACGCTATATCTAAAAGAAATAGTTTCGCGACATGGAGTGCCGATCTCAATCATCTCAGATCGTGACAGTCGTTTCACATCTCAATTTTGGAAGTCTTTACAAAAAGCCTTAGGAACCAAATTGGATATGAGCACTGCCTATCATCCACAAACCGATGGACAAAGCGAGAGGACAATCCAAACCTTAGAAAATATGCTCCGAGCATGTGTTATTGATTTCGGAAAAGGTTGGGATAAACACTTACCTCTAGCTGAGTTCTCCTACAACAACAGTTATCACGCCAGCATTAAGGCAGCACCATTCGAAGCACTCTATGGTCGAAAGTGCAGATCGCCTATTTGTTGGACCGAAGTCGGAGATATACAACTCACCGGACCCGATCTCATTCATGAGACGACAGAAAAGATAGTTAGGATTAAGCAACGACTGCAAGCGGCAAGAGATAGACAAAAGAGCTATGCCGACGTAAGGAGAAAACCTCTAGAATTCCAGATAGGAGACAAGGTCATGTTGAAAGTATCCCCTTGGAAAGGAATGGTACGTTTCGGAAAACGTGGAAAACTTAACCCGAGATACATTGGTCCATTCAAGATCCTAGAGAGGATAGGACCAGTGGCTTATGAAATCGAACTTCCCGAGGAACTTAGTCGAGTTCACGACACCTTTCACGTATCAAACCTTAAGAAATGTTTGTCAGATGAATCTCTTGCAATTCCTCTGAAAGAGATTCGACTCGACGACAAACTCGTCTTTACAGAAGAACCCGTGGAGATCATGGACAGAGAGGTCAAACAACTAAAACAGAACCGCATTCCCATTGTCAAAGTCCGATGGAACTCTAAACGAGGACCGGAATATACTTGGGAACGCGAAGACCAAATTCGAGCCAAATACCCACACCTATTCTCGTAGACACTTCTATTACCTATCTTAGACTGGAATTCCGGGACGGAATTCAGTGTAAGTGGTAGGTACTGTAACCTCCCGTAATTTTCCCTATGAATAGTAAATGCTAATAAAGGATTTATAAATCATTACGTTATTAATAACCATTTTTACTAGTAACAATTTTTTTTTTTGTTATTTATACTACACTATCTAAATCACAACGATACTTGTGGTTACCGATTACCTAGAAACGATGCTTACACACGAGCCTTGATAGTCTAAACATCGCGAATTATTTAAAACATTAACGTTTAATACTTAACATCTATACGTTTCGACAATTAACCAAATGTAATCAGATACATTCCCGAGCTCACAAAAATTATCACGAACACTCAGTAAATATATTGGACCCCTAATGAACCGTTAAACTCATTGGGTCTCGGCCCAATCTCGCTACAAACCAAACAAGCCAAACGAACCTTATTAATTCTATTTTTTTCCTTCTTGGCCCAAACCACCAACGAGCCCACTTACAAAGCTAAAGCCCAAATTTTTTTTTATATAACTTCGGTTTGGCTGCTAAACGTCGAACGCTTTGATTTAATGGTGAGCAATTTAACTCAACAATGATATTAATACTCTACTCGACTCCATTCTCGACTTAGCTAAGAATCAAGAGGAATAAACACCTCACTTAAACTCGATCGTTTAATAGCCTCAAATCTGTCAAAGCTCAACTCATTCGACCTTTGAGAAACACCACCCAAATTCCACATTTTGGCTTAGATAATTTCGTATAACACCCAACTTGACACAACATGTTTTGACCAACAAGTGTGTTCGTCCCCCACTCTTATCGGCTGTACAAGTCGTCAAACGTATCCTACCTTATATTTTGTCACGTTTAAAATGTGACCAAACTCTTGAAATGCACGACTAAATCACAAAACCAACTATTAAAATTCATTTTGTCTCTTATAATTGTTCTTTAGCCGCCGACAACACAACTACAAGAAATCATAATGAAACTTCACTGCCACACTCTACCTTCATCACCACATTTGAGAAATTATAGTTACTTTAGGATACACCAAATAGAGCCAAGACAAAACACAAATTATACTTCCTTGTTTCCTTGTTCTCGGCTAGACACAAAGAGGAAGATTCGTACGCCAACTCCCTTCCTTACTCTCGGATATTCAACGGTAATCATGATGCACAATGTATCATGCTATATTAAAAGGAATTGATCTTCCTACTCCTACAAATAAGAGACAACGCAAAACTTGGAACATTCGACTTCTTCTTCTTTGTTCGAACTAGCACAAGGACGATTCTAATCATAACTTTTCTTTAGACTTCATCATACCATGCTCTTAACCACATACCCCACTCTTCTCATGATAAGTATCGCATGCGTGAACCAAAAGACCCTATAAAAGCATGCATGCATGCATTCGACTTAACTCATACACACCCAAAAACATGACATACTCAAATATACACTAAGTCCTTAAAAACCACCAAAAAGCCGACTAGCTTTGCTAAATTTTGGAGGAATTCGAATCAAGCTAGAGTCCACGACTTACTTGCTTCCATATCTTTGGAGGGCAAAGAATCGAGTCACACATTTCATCGACCTAACGTAGTCCCGAATTAGTGATTTCGCCCCACCTTTTGAGGTGAAGTAAGCCATCTTCTCACTTTTCTTTCTAATTTATACGTTAGTTACCTTTGCATGCCACGCTCATTTAGAGTCGATATTTCGTAAACTCTAAAAACAACCTATATATTTTACTCGACACTCCAAGTATTTGTTATACTAACTATTAGGAACAACAAATATTCGAACTTTATATAGACGAATAAATCACAAACATCACACGTTTGCATGTCACCTTGACAACTTTCGAGTTCTATAAAAACACTTAGAATATTTTCAAGTTCTCAAAATTGTTTTCAACCATCTAAGTCACGTTAGCTTTGGTCCTATATTTTCTAAACTCGACATGCAACCTGTGCATTTTATCACTCGACATAATAGTCGAGCAACCAAATTAACAAGTCAAATATTTCGTTCGACTTAGAAAACTCATTTTGAACCTTGTTAAACCCCAAAGTGTCCGACCAGGATTTGTTTTACACAAACCAAATTATTAGCGATCGGGCTAATAAGCCCAATACGCTAGTTATAAGCACATCGTATAAATTAATCGTATAAGCTTAATGATTATGTTTTCACAACCCAAAGACAAGCCTGTAACCAGGCCCAACTCCCCTCTAAGCCCATCAAATCGTAAAACCTTAATGGGCCACATTAGTAACTCGATTAGAAGCCCATAAGCTGAAAAATAAGCTCTTAACAAAATAAGCTGTTCGTATAAGTTACAAAAGTTATTTTTAAACTTAGTACGAAATAAAAATAATAAACTTGATTTTTATAAACTTTGGACTCGAATTGCAAAGAATTGCTAACCGAGGGACTAAAGTTGTCAAAATTGGAACTTTCGGTAAAAACTGTTATTTTAATAACTTTGTGATGAAAACTGTAAATCTAGAAACTATTGAGTATAAAATGTAAATATTAAAAGTTTTGGACCTAAAAGGTTATAAAACTTAACCGAGGACTAAAGGTGCAAATGTTATACCGTTAGGGCCAAAAGTGTAATTTTGTAAAAACCTAAAGGGTATTTCTAATTTATACTTGTGGTAATATTTTACAAACCCAAAACCCGAACCAAATATGTTTAGTCGACGATTAATAATTCTATCTACGTAGTTTATTAACTTATATATATATATATATATATATATATATATATATATATATATATATATATATATATATATATATATATATATATACAAAACCACTTAACGAAATCGTTAACGAAGAATCTAACTTATCGTCAACCAACTTTGATTTATAAAACGACGATCCCTTTTGTCAACCATTACACTCCGGCGAACGAGCACGCATCCGAAAACGATATATATAGATCCATATATATATAACTCTATATATATTCCTTTTTAAATATATAAACTTTATAATTTTATATATAACTTTATAATCCTTTTATATATATATAACATTTTAGTTTATATATAACTTTGATCATTTAAACGCGCGCACTTTAATGTGACAAACAAAATCAATACAAACCTTAAACGTTATGATTCGCGATAAACCAAACTTAGACTATCAAACCACTAAAACTTGCCATATACTGTATAGGTCGTGTGTTGAAGCCGTTTCTTTTCATCGTTGAATAACGATATTACTACCACTACCGCACTACCAGGTGAGTTCATAGCCCACACTTAAACTTTAAATCTTTTGTGGGGAGATACATGCTACAAAACCTGAACACAAACTTTTTGTATGCTATGACTGTTATTATTATTGCTTAAGTAGCTATTGCCAAAAGTCCCTCAATCATGAACCTTAATCACTTGCGAGTGAACGTAAATAATTGTGAATAGATCTATTAGGGACTGACAATCCCCGTTTGGGTCTGCTAGGATGAGCCACCCAGGCGCACTTTATTTGAACAAACTTATGGGTTATTGGCAAATACCCATCACGAGGGCCTTTATACTTTACATCATATTTGATGCCCGTTAAGCGTTGCGTGTCATGAGCTTAATGCAATAATAACTTGATTTTAACTTGTTTAATTGTAATTCGATGCAATTAACACTTATACTTGTGTTCAAACTATTAAACTTAAACCTATGAACATCACTCAACTTTTGTTGACTTTTAGCATGTTATCTCAGGTAACTAAGGACTGGAACTCAAGGCAACGGAGTGGGCATTATAACCCTGTATGGGTGGTTTAAATAAATGTTTTATCATTCAAATTTAAATAAACATGTTCAACTATGAAACATCTTTGTATTCTAAACACTTGTATTTTGAATGATAAACTTAAAACGTCTTTCAAAGTCGTTTTCTATGATTATGACGAAAGATCCTCTACGTAACACCCAATTAAGTCTTCCGCTGTTGCTATCCGAAATTGGGGGTGTTACATGAATATATTAATCTTGGACCCCGCGCGAAGTTAAGTCAATGCGCCGCATCTACTTATCCTATGCGCCGCATCTAACCCTCAGACAGAAACTATAAATACCCCAAAGTCAGACGAATTTCGTGGTTAGTGCAATATACCTAGTACGAGACTTAGCTAAACTCCGAAGATACTAAGGCCGAATTCATACGAAGTAGCAGCACAAGACACACCCTAAACGAAGATACAAGAGCTGTAAGAAGGTCCTGCATGTATTCAATTCATTAAGTAGTTTTGTTTTATTGTATTAGTACACTTTAATTCATCAGGATTGATGGGCCGATTCCATGTGACTACGGAAAACCATGGGCACCCCTTAAAATTGCTTTCCCATTAATTAAAGTTTATATGTTGATGTCTTTGGTGACTTTTATTAGTGCATTGATAACCTCTGTGTCTAGCTGAGCATTGCTTGGGTCGCCATGCCCCTTCCTCGCCTATTTATTCTATCGTTTCTTGGATAGTGGGATAGACATAAGTGATCATTAAGGGTTTACTCGCCGATAAGATTAGAGCCAACGAGAAAGGTTTAACTTTCGATGCGTCGCATCGAACTATACACTTCATATAAAACTAGCAATAAAACAAGTGACAAGCTACTTAATTATCAGGACAGGTCTTCTTATTGTCTCAAGTATCTATCTGTGTACGTGTGTGCTAATCGCTGATTCGTGCTCATTAGTTTAGTTTATATTTAATCATAACCAAACCGTGCCAGTCTCTCAGGCTGAACCCCCCTTGCGTTAGATTAGGTTGTATAGCTAACTTAAGATATTAAAATACTGATTAGAATAACTAGATAATACGTTCCACTCTTAGTGATCGACACTCTACTTACCATTATATGCATACTGACCGGGTACACTGCTCGTTAAAGTGTGTGTTTTATTGATAAGTCGGCTAAATATAAATTTAAAACTTGAATACTGCTAAAACCACAACGACACACCGTGGATATAAAAATTAGAGCAACGCACGCACACATTAACATGCATATGCAAGTAATATCCTAATAGACACAAGTCTAGCTATGGGTGCAAAAGTCTCATCATAATCTATACCCTCTTGTTGATTATAGCCTTGGGCTACTAACCTAGCTTTGTTTCTAGACACAATGCCATTTTCATCCATTTTATTTCTAAAAACCCATTTTGTACCTATTATGGTTTGATTTTTAGGTTGTGGAACTAATGTCCAAACGTCATTCCTAACAAATTGATTTAATTCTTCTTGCATCGCAATGACCCAAGATTCATCTTTTATTGCTTCATTAACATTTTTAGGTTCTATAGTTGAAACAAAACAAAAGAAATTACTTTCATTTTGAGCTTTAGACCTTAATGTTCTTTCGTTGAGTTTTCCTATGACGTTTTCTAATGGATGACTTTTTGCTTCTTTGATGTTGACTAAATCTCTTTTTACTGGTTCATCTTCTTTATCATTTTCAACATTTTCCTGATTATCAACCAAAGGTGATGTCTTAGAGGGAGGTGGACTTTCATCGAATGTTACATTCAATGATTCCTCGACTCTTGAGGTTTCTTTGTTCAAAACTATGTATGCTTTACTAGTTTGTGAATATCCTAGAAATACACCTTCATACGACTTTGGGTCGAATTTGGTGAGATAGTCCTTTGTGTTTAAAATGAAGCACTTGCTTCCAAACACTCTAAAATACCCTAAAGTAGGCTTTTTGCCTCTATATAACTCATATGGAGTCTTTCCCAAGAATGGTCTAATTAGAACTCGATTTAGAATATATGTAGATGTATCTACAGCGTGACACTAAAACTTTTGAGGTATGTTTTGTTCGTTTAAAATGGTTCTACATTTCTTGAATGGTCCTGTTTTTGCGTTCTACCACACCGTTAGATAGAGGGGTTCGAGGAGCCGAGAAATTATGAGTTATGCCATTGGCATCACAAAAAGCTCCGAATTGGAATTCGTTATCGAATTCACGACCATGGTCAGTTCTAATTGATACTATGTTACCTCCTGTTTGATTTTGAATTTTCTTACTTAAGATTTCAAATTTATCAAACGCTTCGTTTTAGTTTTTAGAAACTTAGTCCATGTATACCTAGAATAATCATCTACTATAACCGAAGTATAGAAGTTTCCCCCGTAACTTTGTATAGCGGATGGACCAAACAAATCCATATGTAATAATTCTAGACACCTAGATGTTGACACCATGTTTTTTAGCCTTATGGCTATTATGAACTTGTTTTCCTATTTTCCAAGCATCGCAAAAGTGTTGGTCATATTTCAACTTTGGCAGGTTCCTAACGAGTTCCTTAGAAGATAAGGATTGAATTAATCTCATATTAGCATGACCTAAGCGTCGATGCCATAGAGTTGAGTTCTCATCCAGGGAGGTAAGACAATGCTTGTCTTTAGGTGTTTTGTCGAGTTTCATAACGTAAACGTTATTCTTCAAAACACCTTTCCTACAGTTATGCCATCCTTAAGTATTTTACTTCCATTTTCACTGAAAAGGACGTTATACTTTTTGCGACATAATTGGCTAATACTAAGCAAGTTAAATCCTAAGTTATCTACATGAGCAACATCATCAATAGTGAGTGAGTCAAGAGAAATCGTACCTTTTCTGATGATTTTACTTTTAAGCTTGCTACCGAATGTGACATTACCTCTGTCGTACACATGGTAGTCTGAGAAAAGGCTTCTGTTTCCCGTCATGTGCCTTGAGCACCCAATATCTTTGATCCATTCATCAGGTTCAAGTTCAACCTTTAAGCACACCTAATGTTCAAGAAAGACTCAAGTGTTTGGTCCCCAATATTTCATGGGTCCGTTTGGGTTAAACATAACATTATCATGATTCATGTATGAAAATGGTGGACACATGTTCCATGGCATGAAGTTGGGACCTAGAAAGTTTCTAGACATGTTTTGGTTCCAATTTCTTTGATAATGATGTTGCGAGTTAAAGTTACTCTTTGAAAATGGGTGTTTGGGAAAACTAGTTTTTGGTGCTTGTTGAACCGTTTTGACTCTATACTCATTTCTAACTTGATCTTTTCCTATAGACACTGTTGGTTTTTGTTAATTATCAGTTGTACTAGTACTAGGTTTTCTAGTGACTCTAACAAATTCAGTACGGCCAGTTTTAAGAATCTTCTGTTTACTTTCTGTACTGGCGGATCCTTTTGGCACAACTGGCGGATCCAAACTTTTGGATCCGTTGGATCCGTCAGCTTCAGACTTAGTTGGAACAGTTTCCTTTTCTTTCACTGTTTGTTTCTCGAACTCACCTAAGCTTCCTAGTTACATAAAACCTAATCCGGTTTTATCATTAGGCAGTTTTTGTATTTTCATTATTTCATCTGCACAACTTATGTTTTTATCAAACTTTCTAAACTTAGAGTTTTGCTTGATAAGTTCTTCCTGTGTTGACTTAAGTGTTTCTAGTTCTAACTTAAGCTCCTGACATGACACACATGTTTCTTTAACACTTTTACCCTTTTTAATTCTTATCTCCTTTTCTTTTAACCAATGAACTTCGTTTTCTAGAGGTGTTGTTTTGGTTTTTAAGAATTTGTTTTTGTTTATGATTTTAATGGTAATTTCACACAGTTTGTTATATTCTACTTCTAAGGTTTCATCATCTATAGAGGAGTATGATGAGTCAGAATGTACCTCTTCTGTGTCGTGAGCCATGAGAGCAACTTCGTCGTTCTTAGGCTCGTCATCATCTCCGTCACTATCACTCCAAGCTCCACTGACGAAGGCTCTTTGATACTTGGTCTTTGAAGGCTTTGGACATTCACTTATTAAGTGACTAGAATCACCACATCTATAACACTTCCTATCTACCTTTCCTTTTCTATCATCACGGTCTTTTCGAGAAGATTTCTTTTCTTCACGAGGTGGTCTAACAAACTTTCCTCGTCTCCTGAAGAATTTCTTGAAATCTCTAACCGCCATGGCATATTCTTCATCTTCACTACTAGAACAAGACTCTTCATCACTTGACTCTACTCTGGCTTGCAAGGCAAGGGACTTCATTTTCTCCTTCTAGCCTTTAACTATTTCTGAGTCTTTTTCCATCACCATTTCGTGAACTTTGAGGTTTCCTATGAGCTCATCCAGTGTCATACTAGAAAGATCCTTAGATTCTTCAATAGCTGTCACCTTTGCTCTCCACTTCGGATGGAATGCTCTTAGAAATTTCCTAACAAAACTCTTACTAGAAAAAGATTCATCAAGTGCTTTAAGAGATGTAATGATAGTATTAAATCTAGCAAAAGCACTATCAATGGTCTCATCTTCAGAGATAACAAATTGTTCATATTGTTGAACAAGAAGATCAATTTTGTCATTTTTGACTTGTGAGTTCCCTTGATGAGTGATGATTAGTGATTGCCAAATATCTTTAGCCGTTTTACACATAAAAACTCTTTCATATTCCTTTTTAGGTAAGGCATTGTAAAGCATCATTTTGGCTTCATTGTTTTTGGCAATCAATCTCTTTTGTTCATCACTGTGACGAATAAAAGAGTTACCTATATCCCGACCACCTGAAATATCACTACTTATGGGTTTGTAATCACCCTCTACAATAATATACCACAGATCTATGTCCTTTGACTTCACATATGTCTCAAAGCGATTTTTCCAATATATGAAACAATTTAGTTCAAATAGTGGTGGTCTTTGCATAGATTGCCCTTCTTTAAAGTTTTCAAAATCCATGAACGTTTCAAGTTTTTAAAATACAATATATTTTGAAAATCTTGAGTAACACCGCTCTGATACCAATTGTGGAAAACTAGAAGGGGGGTTGAATAGTTTTACCGTTTAAAATTAATTCGCTTTGTTACTTATCGTGATTTCAAAGTCAAGTAAACAAACATTCACACAAACAAGTAATATAAGTAAATAAGTAAAGAGAGGAAAGATCAAACCACACAACACAGTCGTTTATAGTGGTTCGGCTACAAGGACTCTCTTCCTTGCCCTACTCCTCGAGCCTCTAACTCGAGAGTTTATCTTCACTAAGAAACAAGCTCCCTTCTAGGCGGAGAAAACCTTTACACGTCGCTTAATCTTTTTCCGGTACTAAGCTAAACACCGAGTTCTTTACAAGGGTACAACCACTCCCGTTGGTTCTTTCACAAGGGTACAACCACTCCCGTTCACTCTATGTGTTTTGAGGACTAAAACACTAACCGGACTTTACTGTATGAATGATACTAACTATGATGTGTGACTAAAACAAGAACACACAGACTCTATGTTAGAAGGAAGATAACAGACTGTTACTCCTTGTATGTTGAGATCTTCTTTGCTACAAAAGGAAAGATCTATGAAATGTTAGTAAGCTAAGGGTTAGTGATATGCAAATGAATGAGTATGAGTTTTAAGCTATATGAGTGATGATTTGGCCAAATGATCAGCTTGCTATTTATAGGCAAGCTGATGAACAGGCCACGGATCTGGCGGATCCCTCAAAAGGGATCCGTCCGTGTACCACTTTGGTACCGCCTTGTCAGGCCAGCTAAGATATCTCCAAATCTTTCCAAATCTTGCCATATCTTTCCATATCTTCAAATATCAACTCTTTGGCTTGAAGATCTAAACAAAATATCACAAAATCTTACCAAGATTGTGTAGATGATGCATGCCATGATGTCATCCTAATATTTAACTAATAAAGTTTCCATTTTAAGAAATCAACATGTAAACTTGTATATGTCATTTCTAGAAAACTTTGTGATATGAAATGTGTTTGTAAAATGCATATCACTATAAATGTAAAAGACTTAATCTTATTTATGCTTTGCTTAAAGATAAACTTTGTAATTGTCATTAACAAAACTAAGCAAAGATCGTAAAATATAAATAACGTTTTTAGGACGATATTTGTATTAACAACTTATTCTAGAGTCAAGGCGGAAAGTCAAAAGCCGTCGGGATTGCTTGTACAACCTGAACTACCAGTATGGAAATGGGAAAGAATCACTATGGATTTCATCACTAAACTACCAAAGAAGTCAACTGGATTGAACACTATCTGGGTCATCATTGATCGTCTCACCAAATCCGCACATTTCCTACCAATCAAGGAAACTGACGATATGAACACTCTCGCTCAGTTGTATCTCAAGGAAATAGTGACTCGACATGGAGTTCCAATCTCCATCATCTCAGATAGAGATAGCCGATTTACCTCAAGATTTTGGCAAACTCTACAAAAAGCTCTCGGTACACGACTAGATATGAGTACCGCCTATCACCCTCAGACTGACGGTCAGAGTGAAAGAACGATCCAAACCTTGAAAGACATGCTCCGAGCATGTGTTATAGACTTCGAAAAAGGTTGGGATAAACACTTGCCATTAGCTGAATTTTCTTACAACAACAGTTACCATGCCAGCATCAAGGCGGCACCATTTAAAGCACTTTATGGTAGAAAGTGCAGATCACCTGTTTGTTGGACAGAAGTTGGTGACATACAACTCACAGGACCAGAACTGATACACGACACAACATAAAATATTTTTAGGATCAGACAACGACTGCAAGCTGCTCGTGACAGACAAAAGAGTTAGCTGACGTAAGATGAAAACCTATGAAATTTCAAGTCGGTGACAGAGTCATGTTGAAAGTTTCCCCATGGAAGGGAATGATATGCTTTAGAAAGCGTGGGAAGTTGAATCCCAGGTACATTGGACCATTCAAAATCCTTGAAAGGATTGGTCCAGTTGCTTACAAACTAGAGCTCCCAGAAGAACTCAGTAGAATACACCCCACCTTTCACGTTTCATAATTGAAGAAATGTTTGTCAGACGAAACCCTCGTCATCCCACTCAAAGAAATCAGATTAGATGACAAACTCGTGTTCACAGAAGAACGAGTAGAAATAATGGATAGGGAGGTAAAACAACTTAAGCAAAGCTGTATTCCCATTGTCAAAGTTAAATGGAACTCTAAACGAGGACCAGAGTACACATGGGAACGCAAGGATCAAATTCGCGACAAATATCCACATTTATTTCCCTAGACAACCCTCACAACTACTTTAGACTTTAATTCCGGGACATAATTCTGTATGACGGGTGTGTACTGTAACAAACTGTAAATTTACCCTGTAATTTGTAAATGTTAATCAAATATTAATTATCATCACTGTTCAGTTAACCATTTTTATGGGAAAATTTTGAATTTTTGTTTATTATATTATAATAACTCAAACACGTTGATACGTGATTCACCAAATATTGGAACGTGCTTGCACGTGGACCACGAAGAAATAAACTTACTCATTATATTCACCAAACGGATCCTTATGCAAATCGCAGCCCAATTTAATTCCTAGCCTGGTACTATTCATTTAGCCCAACCCAACACATATATAAGTTTTATATAAACACTTGTTTCACTCGTCCAACTCACCCCTACTTAGCCCCGTTTTCTCAAAAATTCGACACACACCTTATGCAACATTTTGCACCACTCGACTCCCCTCCCACCAAAGAAATAGTTTGTCAAATTTCACATTTTATTACGAGCATTTGATACACGAACAAAGTCCAAATCTCATCACCATCGACCCATGTAATATGTCACTCGAAATATATTTATTTGAACCATTTCGATCTAAACTCATTTCCACCCAGGTCTAATATTTTTCTTTGATCGTTTATGAGTTCCCAAGATGTTTCTCATTGTTTTATAACAATATCACACAACACATTGTTGTTTTGGACCTTTTGTATGTCGACTCTTACACAACAATGCAAATCGACACACACAAACTCTCATACACACACAAGCCTCTTCTAAAGTCTCTATTATGTCAATAAATCATTCTCAAAGTCATATATTCTCTGCCAATCTACTGTACATACAACTTGTGTGTCAAAAATTCCAATATGTACAACCATATGTGTATAAATATACATGCAATTCACTTCATATTAAACTCCATTCACACTATAGCTTTTGCATGCAATTTTCCTAAATACTTCCTCCCATAGTCGAACCACTGAAGACCATAAATTATCTTCATTTCCATTCAAACAAATTTACAAGTCGAAGGTTCCATTTTCGAATCATTTGGTTATAAGCTATATCGGGTTATTTTATTTCTAGTTCGTTATCACGTTTAACACTCACCATCTTGGAGTTGTAAGTCTCACAAACTCATTTCAATTACTTCTTATCGATTTAAACGTTTCCATGCATTGTTTTTTTTTCATCATTCGAACGTATATATTGTTCTTTTGCATTTTACGTAACTCGCATTTATTTTCAAGCACGAACATGGTTGCCTCCTATGATGGAAGGCTAGAAACCATGGTTACACCATCACACAACACTCACAAGTTCATTTTATAGCATATCGAACCTTGTTTTAATTTATTGTTACATCGTATAAAAAAATGTCACACTTATATAAGTCACTTTTATTTTGAACAACTCATGTACTGTCGACTAGAAAAGACTCCATAAAATTCGAAACATACACACAACCTATCAATTTATTTACACATCTCGATTCTCTATATGCTCATCTATTAAGTTCATGTTACGAGTTTCCTATGATAAGCTCGTATAAGCTCTCTAAAAACCCCAAAGCTAAGGCCAATCGGACAGACTTAAAAACACTTATAATTATTCGGTTGGGCTTAATAGCCCAATAAGCTAATTTTTAGCTTATTCGATAAGCTGGTCATGCAAACCTTTTAAATATGATTTTGTAACTTTAAAACAAGCCCAAGACCAAGCCCAACTTCCCTTAAAACCCCTCGAATCTAAAAACGTTAATTGGCCTTTAAATGCTACTCGTTAAGTCCAATAAGTGGAAAATAAGCTATATTAGCAAATAAACAGTTGGATTTAATTTAAATAAGTTTTATAAAGTTATAAAAACTCTCGGATTACTTTTCACATTTTTTTTGTGATTTTTGGACTAGTTTTGCAAAGTAATTTCACTATTTGGGTTAAAAGTGTAAATTTGATATAATTAAATTCCAAAACTGCCAAAACAGTAAAATAAGGGTAGAAAATGTAAAAATATTAAACAGTAAGCTTGGAATGTCATTTTGGAAGTTTATGGACTAAAAATGTAAAATATATATAATCAAGGACTAACGGTGCAACGCTAACTCCGTTAGGGTAGAAAATGTAAAATCTGTAAAAGTTCAAGGACCAACAGAAACTTTATACTCTTTTCATTTCTATTTCATATTTTACACTTTTCAACACCATCACGTGCATTTTTACGTTTCAGTCACATATTTAATAACGTTACGTTATATTTATATATAACGAGTTTTAAACGATTTAACTTAACGTTTCGTTTCACCACTTTCGAGGAAACGATATTATTGGATTTAAAGACATAAAAACAAGATAATATTATATGTAATATTATTTTTGAACTTTAAGCATTTTAAGCATATCACACTCACATCACCAATCAAATCGTTATCCGTTACTCATTTTCACAATCACTATTTACATCAAGTCAAATTCTCAGACTTTACCATTATTCAGGTCGTGTGTTGGAGCCATTACCGTAATCTCGCTGGAATTATCATTTTCACCTCACCAGTTATACTCAAGGTGAGTCATGGTCCCACTTTTACTTATTTTATCACTTTACACTCCGTGGGGGAGATACATGCTAAAAATAGAACACAAATATTTTTATGTATGCTTCACCTGATTGATATTGCCTAAGTTATCACTATTTCCAAAAGCCCCTTATATCATGAACCATTAATCACTGCGAGTGAACGCGAATATAGTGAATAGATCTATTGGAGGCCGACTACCTATTCCACTAATACTTGACGAATAACTTTAGTTGCTAGTCGTGTTAGTCGCAATGCATTATATTTGAATTAAATAAGAGGATGGCAATCCCCTATATCACGAGGGCCATAACTCATGCCATTAATTTGGATTGTTCCCCCCTACCGAATCCCGGTACTCTTTAACGTTTGCGTGTCATGAGACTTAGGGCAATATATATATATATATATATATATATATATATATATATATATATATATATATATATATATATATATATATATATATAAAATATATATATATATATATATATATATATATATATATATATATAACTGCAATATCACCATTTCAAATGATTGTATTTAACATGCAATCCTACTTGTGCTTCGAACTGATTATAAACTCAAACTCTATGATTTCACTTAACAATTTTGTTGACTTTTTAAGCATGTTTATCTCAGGTAATTAGCGGAGCAGTCAAGGCACGGAGCGGGCAATAAACTTAAAGTTTTTATGGTGTTTAAAATAAATTATGTCATTCAGTTCAAACTACTATCTCCTTTTATGGATTTCACAACTCTGATATATCACTTTTGTAACTGAATTATTATATGAATGACAAGTACTTTCAAAACGCCTCATTTGAGCCATTTTCTATGATTATGACTTCGATCCTCCCCGTAATACCCCAATTAATCTTCCACTGTTATATCATAATTTAGGGGGTGTTGCATATAACTACTCCTATTAAAGGAAATAAACCACTAAATACTAGCTTACAATTGACTCATAAAGACACCAAATATAAAACTATCGTCTAAATTGACCTCGAAGATTAATATTTATCGCGTCACAAAATGGCTGTTGTTTTTTTTGTTAAACCTTCAAGGTTATAATTGTCATAAATGTCATAATATGCGTCCTCAAATGAAATTGCATCACTTTTGCACATTCACTAGCCATGAGTTGTGTTGTCTCATCGTAACATTCTCAACATCACTATCACTCTCTTTCACAGCCTTTTTCGCATCTTTACCGGTATTAACGTTTCCAGCAATTGAAGTAATGCTGATTGGTTTGATGAAGAGAGTTAATACCAAAATAACGATAATAGGTTTAAATTATTATGACCGTTACACTCAACATCATTTGCCATATCTTTAAACAGGGTGTGGTAACATAAACTAAGAACGTCATCATAATATTGGGAGCATTGCTATATCCTCCTACATAATCCTCCTACTCATCTTTCTACCCACATAATTATACAACATGTGTCATGCACTAACTCTCTCTCTTGATGTATGTCATTGATCTTTCCACTTGTCACAATCTTGCAAGTAGGAAGATTTGTAAGCACAAATAGTAGGAATAAATATCATTTTCCTAATATTGGATATAGTTTGTCCATATCACATGCTCTTAACATGCATGTACACCCACGATTTACTATTCATGCGAAGGTTTTAAGTTTAACACATAAAAATAATAATTAAGAACTTAGGGTCCGTTTGGTTTGTTGTCATGAATCACAATGGAAATAGGTATGAAATAGGGGTAAAATGACAATGGATATGACTAAAAGTGTATCATTTTATAGTTATTGTTTGGATCAAAAATCTGGTAAAGGAATACACAAAAATAAACACATAAGATAATTAGTTAAAAATTCACAGGACCCACAAAATAGTGATTATAAATAAAAAGTACATAAGGCCCACGTGAATCAATGCTGAAAGAGACCCTCCCTCCATGATATCAATTTATAGATATAGAATCATAGATTTAATATTATTTAATTATAAAACTTCAACCAAACAATAACAATGATTGTCATTGTCATTTCATTCTGTCTAAACCTTTAAACCAAACGGCACCTTAAATACGGAGTACATGACAATGATATACAGTAACATGACACTTTTTTCTCCGTACCGTATGCATTGAAGAGTTGAGATCAATATAGATATTATATTTGTCATAGATACAATAAATCAATCTTAGCAATTCATTTTTTATCAAAATTAATAAAAAAATATTTTCCACAATTTTTTTTAAAATAACATATCTTGCAAACGGTAAATCTTCAATCTACAAAAAATACAGCATGACGACGAGAATTAAATTATCTTTCAAAACAACATATCTTGCAAACGGTAAAATCCATATGTGATTTGTAAAAATCACATGTAATTTGTAAAAATCACATGTGATTTGTTAAAATCACATATGATTTGTAAAAATTAAATCACATGTGATTTTTCGGGGCGGAAATTTTAAAAAAATAATAAAAAATCGTTGAAAGTTTATAGAAGTGCATATCTATAGAAAGATAATTTAATTCTCGTCGCGATGGTATGATTTTTTTCGTATAACAATTAACGGTTTGCGATGTATTTAATTTTAAAAAAAAAGGTGAAAGTTTAATTTTTTTGTTTTGATAAAAAAAAAAATGAATGTGCAAAATTGATTTATAAGATATATGACAAATATGAGATATATATTGAAATTTTCTCATGCACTGAATGTGACAAATAGTGGTTATGGCATAATCACTTACTTGACTTATTCGATAACACGATAATAATGTAGTTACTTTCATGGAATAATTTAATATTAACTTTTTTAGAATGATAATAACGAAAATTAATGCAGAGGCTATTTTTGAAAGGAGTTGCGCGCTGCCTACTCGCAGCGATGTCAATTTTCAACACACGTCCAATCCATATTAATTGCAAATGAAAATAAAAATCCACATCACCATTTCGCTGACAACTAACAGCAATGTCTTAAAAAAGGCGGCCCAAGAATAAAACAAGCACCATTTCGCTGCCTTTAGTCATTGAATTACAACTTTTAAAAAATTGAAAAATAAAACTTATCAAAACTACCTTAAACTTTTTAATATTTTAAACTTTTTTTATATTACAAACTTTATTCGTCAAATATTTAGCAAATATATAGCGAATTCGTTAATAAAAAAAATACCATTGCAAAGAGCTCTAAATTACGAACAAAAACGAGCCCAATATTGATATGCTTTTGACGTACATACTAATTTATCCATCATATATATATATATAATATATATATATATATATATATATATATATATATATATATATATATATATATATATATATATATATAGTGTATCTTTATTTTGAGAACCCTGTTAAGTGCGGGAACTGCGAGAACTCCAATTTTGCATTAGAAAACATGCATGTTCATATAAAACATGTATGTTTTCTTACATACACCTTAATACACATACTTGAGTAACACCACATGTTCATATAAAACGTGTTAAGTGCAACAGATCAATGCAAAATGGTTTTTATTTTCAGAACCTTGTTAAGTGCGGGAACTGCGAGAACTCCAATTTTGCATTAGAAAACATGCATGTTCATATAAAACATGTATATTTTCTTACATACACCTTAATACGCAGGTATGTGTATTAAGGTGTATGTAAGAAAACATACATGTTTTATATGAACATGCACGTTTTCTAATGCAAATTTGGAGTTCTCGCAGTTCCCGCACTTAACAGGGTTCTGAAAATAAAGCTCCCCTATATATATATATATATTATATATATATATATATATTATATATATATATATATATATATATATATATATATATATATATCAAACTTCAATATTTTTTATAAAATCGTACATATGTCAAACACATCACAATATTGAGCTCGTTTTGTTCGTAATTTAGAGCTCTTGACAACGGTATTTTTTTTATTAACGAATTCGCTATATATTTGATAAATATTTAACGAATAAAGTTTGTTATATAAAAAAAATTATAAATATTAAAAAGTTCAGGGTAATTTGGGTAACTTTATTTTTCATTTTTAAAAAAGTAGTAATTCACTGACTAAAGGCAGCGAAATTGTATTTTTTAAGATATGGCTGCTAGTTGGCAGCGAAATTGTGATGTGGATTTTTATTTTCATTTGCAATTAATATGGATCGGACACGTGTTGAGAATTGACATCACTGCCAGTAGGCAGCGATGAAGGCGGCTTTTTTGGATATGAAAAAAAAGTTGACCTTCTGCGGAATAACTCCTTTCAAAAAGAGCCTCTGCAGTAATTTTCACATGATAATATCTACAATCTCGAAAACTTTTTCTCTTTTTCTTTTTTGGGATAATTAAACACTAGCTTTTAAATTTTAACCGATCTAAGTTGTTAACAATTACACGTAGTTTTAGTTTTTTTCTTTATCAAACTCACTAAATTCATGTCAGCGTTATATCATCATTTAACACATGATCAAGCTCACTACCAAACACCGTAGTGACGATCACCAAAACAAACACATAAAAATATATTATTTTATACATACCCCACAAACGCACACAAACAACAAAAAATTCGCACCACCAAATGAGTGCTAAAAACCCACCGTTGTGCGTGGTGATGGGATTGTAAAGAATGACCATGCGTCAATGGTGATCACCACTGTTGAGTTTAGTGACTGTTACGGCTGGTCTAACAACTTGTTATTTGAGGTAAACTTTTGCTAAGGGTGTGTTTGTTTTATGAGAATGGGAATGAGGAATATGTTTTATTTCTTAAAAAATTGTTTGTTTTGTAGGTTTGGACTTTAGAATTGGTAATCAAACCTATGAATTTGAGCATAGCTCATACCCACCATGATAGTTGAGTTTTTTCTCTCTTAAATTATACTGATACCTATACCATACCCCCCTCTAAACCAAACGCCCTCTAAAACTTAGAATAAAATGATAATGAGAATAACAATTTTATTGAGATGGTAGGTAATAAAATGATAATGGGAATAACAATTTTTATTGGGGGTACACTATACAAACCTCCCTTATGATGTCACATCAGAGGGATTTTGTACTATATTTCTTTTGTCCCCTATTTATTTTCTGTATAACATAGTTTTTTGTCAGTTTTTATTCCGTATTTCTAACAGTTTTAAGCGTTTGACTTATTAAACTTTATATTTTCTGTTCCGCACTTTCAGGTTTATAGTTTTTTGATATAAACAAAATTATCAAAATATAAAAATAAATAAAATAAAATAAATAAAAAAAGGAAAAAGTAGGGGGTGGGAATAATAAATTTTGGGGGTGGGGGCCGAGGAATAAGTGAAAACAATGCATGTCATTTTCAATACCATCAACGTATTACGAGTATATGGAAACCGGTTTCTATTTCTTAATATACTTTTTGCCTTGAAAGTTTTTCATGTATATGATTTTGTAAACACTTTATCCTTTTAATATAACATGGCACGTAGTCTCGTAAAGACATGCATAAAATATTTGCTAAGTGTATATTCTCAATATTAAATATACTTTTATAATGATGGTGGTTTAAATCACACACTTTTAAACATAAATATAGTCATATGGATACCTCTAATCGTTTTCCAATATATAATTAGATCGACATATTCAATCAACTATAAAGAAATATTCATAGATTACTATAGCAATAAAATAACTTTGCTTATTTCTCTCATTGTTAAGTTTCACCTCGATACCTGATTAGTTACAAATAAAATTACAAGCATACAATTAAGACATCGCATTTTTTATGAAAAAAAACATATAATATATGATCACTACAAGATTTTGGGCTTTAGTGACGATAAAAGTTGCCACTAAAAGTGTGCTTTGTCATTGCTAAAAGCCTTTGATGATAAGTCGTCGCAAAAACCTTCGGCTTAGTAACTCTCGTCTTGTAGTGGATATGATGTAGTAGTATGTTTGATTTCATATGGTACGATTTATAAAAAGTTAGTCGTACAAAATATACGGTAGATTTATAAACAGTTTCTTGTTTTCACTAAACGGTGGATTTTATTAGTCAACGGTTTTTATGAAACCCGTCAAACTAAAACAAAACCTGGTGGCTGGTTTTTAATTCCTATGGAATCATTGGTGGACTTTAGTAACCAGGAAGCTCAATTGATCCTATAAATACACATTTCTACACTACATCTCAAACAACAAAGAAAACCAAATATAACTATTTTCATATTCTCTAAAGCGACCAAGTAACAAGTTACAAAAAATGTCTAGCACAACTGGTAAAGTGATTCGATGCAAAGGTAAACGTTTGATTTATCATTATGTCCATGTAACTTTGTTCTTTTTGAAGTGAATATGTACTAATTTTTTTGTTTGGAAATGTTTTATAGCCGCGGTGGCGTGGGAAGCTGGAAAGCCACTAGTGATCGAAGAAGTTGAGGTAGCGCCACCACAAAAATTGGAAGTTCGTATTAAGATTCTTGTCACTTCTCTTTGTCATACTGATGTTTACTTCTGGGAAGCTAAGGTAAATCCACTAGCTTCATTGTTTACAAATTTTATATGATCTATGTTAAGTTTCATCGTAACAGTTAGTTGGCTGGTATAGTTTCTTACTTTTACTATAATTTTTAAGTCAAGTTTGGATGCTAAAAAACTGAAGGTTTGTTTTACTATCAATTTTTCAGGGACAAAATCCTGTATTTCCTCGAATTCTAGGACACGAGGCTGGAGCGTATGTTCTTATGTTCACTTCTTGTATTAATATCTGATTAGATACATGATCTGATACATTTACTAATGTGAATAGGATTGTGGAGAGTGTTGGTGAAGGAGTGACTGATCTTCAGCCAGGGGATCATGTCCTTCCTGTTTTTACGGGCGAATGTAAGGAATGTGCTCATTGCAAGTCAGAAGAGAGCAACATGTGTGATCTACTGAGGATCAACACGGATCGTGGTGTCATGATTAATGATGAGAAATCTCGGTTTTCAATCAATGGAAAGCCCATTTTCCATTTTGTTGGAACTTCCACTTTTAGCGAGTATACGGTTGTTCATGTTGGATGTCTTGCTAAAATTAACCCTGATGCCCCTTTAGACAAAGTTTGTGTCCTAAGTTGCGGGATCTCCACAGGTACAAAATAAGTGACAGTAATTGTCAATTTTGTTGCGCTTATCGACTTTGTTAATGTTATCTTGACCAAAATGATTTTGGAATTTTAGGCCTAGGTGCTACTTTAAATGTTGCAAAACCAAAAAAGGGCTCATCTGTAGCGGTTTTTGGACTAGGAGCTGTGGGACTAGCTGTGAGTGATTTCAATTGCAACTCTCTAAACATGTATCATATATATTTACTCTTAATGGTGCTAATGATTTATTTGTGATCAGGCTGCTGAAGGTGCTAGAATTGCTGGTGCATCAAGGATCATTGGTATTGATCTCAATGCCAACCGGTTTGAACTTGGTAAGTTTGTAACACAAATTTAAAGATGTATTAAGTAAAAGCATTTAACGAAAACTAATAATACATTTCTTCGTTTTAACAGCAAAGAAATTTGGGGTGACTGAGTTTGTGAACCCAAAAGACTACAAGAAACCAGTACAAGAAGTGATTGCAGAAATGACTAATGGTGGCGTTGATAGGAGTGTAGAATGTACTGGCCACGTTGATGCAATGATCTCTGCTTTTGAATGTGTTCATGATGTATGAATTTACTTTTAAACCCTTCTATAGTCCTATTCGTAATATTTGGTGTTTGTGCTAACAAGAAAAAAAAAAATAAATAAATAAAAAATTGTGGAATGCAGGGATGGGGTGTTGCTGTTCTTGTGGGCGTTCCACATAAAGATGCCGTTTTCAAGACAAATCCTATTAATCTATTGAACGAAAGGACTCTCAAGGGTACCTTTTTTGGAAACTATAAACCTCGTTCTGATATTCCTTCTGTGGTTGAAAAGTATATGAACAAGGTATTAAGCCCATCACTATACAATTGTGAACCCAAAAGAAAAAAAACTATGATTGGAAACTTAACAAGTTTGGTTGATTTGCTGTAGGAACTTGAGTTGGAGAAGTTCATTACGCATGAAGTGCCATTTTCCGAGATCAATAAGGCGTTTGATCTGATGCTTAAAGGTGAAGGTCTTCGTTGCATCATTCGCATGGGTGAATAGATGGATGGCCAAGATTTCAGAAGTGGTCATGTATAGTACTGTGCAAGAGAGGCTGTGTTTGTTTTTTTCTTGACTTTAAAACTTGAATAATCTCAAATTTGTATTTGATCTTATGGTCATTACTTGTATTGTATTTGGCTATGAATGCCTCTGGACATGAATTGGCCAAGTATGTGAAGAAGTTCATTGTATTGTTTCATGATAGGTCTAGAATTGACCATCTAGTACTTATTAAAATTTATCACATGGAACCTTTTACTAGAAGTATCCTTAGACATATGCTCAGCCTCCAAAGAATTTCATAGTTCTTTAGCAGTATCAACATTTTGATAAATATCATAAAGAGAGTTAGGTATGCCATTGAGGATCAAACCTCGACAAATATAGTCATCATTCTCTCATTTGCTCTTCTTCCTTATTTGTTCCACGGTGGCATCATCACTATCATCTGGGATTGGTGTGTTAAGAACTAAGAACATACACCACGCTCATGCTGAAAAAGTAGATGTGCATCTTTTTTTACATCTCCTAAAGTCCCTTCTTTCAAACTTATCCGGTTTGAAGAAATTAGCCGCCATATGCTTCATTGTAGTCGCCACTGATTATCATAAATAGTTTCTTTTGATTGTTGGTGGTATTCGTTTAAGTTTGGAATCTTCCCCATTAGGTGAAGATAATCAATAGCTTAATATCACTTAGAATCGTATTATAACTTTCCAAAATAAATTATTCGGTTCTAATTGCTCGAGTTACACGAATATCTCTTTGGGATAAGACCAAGTGTTATGGTCTTGATTTAGGCACAAAACAAGAACACTTTTGCTTCTAAGTGTTTAGGTTTTCGTCTATTCACTGAATAGTATAACTCACCGACCTAATTTCTATACTGCCATTATTTGAGTCATAAATGTTCTTTAATTTAATGGGTGTACACTTCGTATCTTCTAATCTATTTCGCAAATACGACATGAACCATCAATTGAACTAACTTTCCAATGTAATATGAGTAGCTTTTTTATCGTACCCTACGTGGCATCACATTTCTTGTCTGACTTATTGGTAACAAGATAATAACCTGGTCACTTTCATGGAAACCTTTTTTAACGTATAATAATTTTGATGGGATATATGTCCTTCAAAGGAAAATATCTATAGCATTGACACTGCCAATTTATTTCTTTTTTGTTGTTATAAGTTGTAACTGACCCAAATTGTTCACAAGTGTAGCTATGCATATAGACATAACGAATATACAAAGAAAGAACTGAAAACTTGTTATTCACGGCAAACCTTTGTTAAAACTTTGAATAAAATAAGAATGGGAATAACAAATTTTATTGACATGGTGGGGCCGAGGAATAAGTGAAAACAATGCATGCTTTCTAAGAGCACCCGGTGTGGGGTTTCTCGTGGCTCGCCGAGCCAGCGTTGAACCCTCGTCGTTCCTCTTCATGGTACCGCCCTAGCTGCTCGTGCTTCGCCGTCCGAAGCTTGCTCGTGCAGACGGCGAGCAAGTTTTCCTGACTTGTGGGCCATTTGTGTATACGAAATGTTTTTTTTGTTTTGCTTTCTTGCCTTTTTTTTTTTTTTTTTTTTTTCAAGTGGGGAAAAAAGAAAGAGATGATGTAGCAGTAGCAGAAAATATGAATGGTGCGGCTCTTTATAAAAAGAAGAGTAAACTGCAAAATACATCCCTGTGGTTTACACCTTTTGGCACTTTACATCCCTGTCAGAAACTATTGGCAATATACATCCCCCGTTAGGCAAACGTTTGTCACATTACATCCCTGAGGACGAACGAAGCAAATATTTTTTCGTTAAATGCTAACGGGAGTCTAATGGAGGGTTATTTTGGTCTTTTTACCTATCAGAGGAATGTATTTTGCAGATAACTTTTTCTACTTTTAGAGGGATGTATTTTGCAAATAACTTTTATACTTTAGTTTTTTTTTTTTAATTATTATTATTATTATTATTATTATTATTATTATTATTATTATTATTATTATTATTATTATTATTATTTTATTTTATTTTTTTATTATTTTTTTTTTAATAAACACTACTTTCATTAGAAAAACCACAGGGTTACAAGAAATTAGTGGGGAGCCTCGACACTAACTGGGCCCCCACACCTTTCTGAATACAAAAAGGATTTACAAGAAGTTAGTAGGGAGCCGAGATACTAACTGGGCCCCCACTCTTTTAGCTATAGAAAAACTAATCCTACTAAAAATATGTGCAGCAGCACGTGCTCCAATGTCTTGAGTCATCGAGAACTTTCGAATACGCTTCAGTAAGGTCACATCATCCTTCTCAAGTTCTCCAAAAGAAGAGAAAGAGAAGGGGAGGAACCCATATCCAATACTTGCGCACTTAGCCTCATACTTGACGCGTTTACGTTGTGCAGCCTCAATCACCACACGACCCGGCACAAAATCAACCAAACTAGTTTGCGTCAAGGGCGATAATCCAGTCAAATCAACACATACATCAAGTCCTCCATCCCACGAGTAGATATTATTATTATTATTATTATTATTATTATTATTATTATTATTATTATTATTATTATTATTATTATTATTATTATTATTATTATTATTATTATTATTATTATTTTACGCTGTCTTACGTTTTCAACCATTTTTATCTATGCTCGTCCCCTTTTTTACATTTTTATCCGTTTTTTACGTTCTAGTCCGTTTTTCTACTTTTTCGTACGTTTTTTTACGTTTTGTCGGTATTTTTTACGTTTTTGTCCGTATTTTTTTAAGTTTTAGTCTATTTCTATACTTTTCTTACGTTTCGTACGTTTTTCTTACGTTTTTTTTCCGTTTTCGTCCGTTATTCTTACATTTTTTCCGTTTTCATACGTTTTTGTCCGTTTTTATACGTTTTCGCCCGTTTTCATTCTTTTTTATACGTTTTCGTCCGTTTTTCTTTAGTTTTTATCCGTTTTTCTTATATTTTTGTCCGTTTTATCCGTTTTGGTTCATTTTTCTTACGTTTTTTTTCCGTTTTCCTAAGTTTTATCAGTTTTTTTTCCGATTTTTTTTGTCCGAATTTAAAAAAATAATAAAAAAGATCAAAAAATCAAAAAAGTTCAAAATTTTTGTCAAAATTTTTTTGACAAATTCGGACAAAAAAATTTAAAAAAAAAAAAAAGTTCAAAATTTTTGTCAAATTTTTTCTGACAAATTCGGGAAAAAAATAATAATAATAAAAAAAGTTCAAAATTTTTGTGACAAATTCGGACAAAAAAAAAAATGACAAATTCGGAATTTGTCAAAATTTTGAAATTCGGAATTTGACAAAAATTTTGAACTTTTTTTTTTATTTAATTTTTTTGTCCGAATTTGTCAAAAAAAATTTGACAAAAATTTTGAACTTTTTTTTTTTTTTTTTTTAATATTTTTTTTTAAATTCGGACAAAAAAAATAAGAAAAAAACGAATAAAACTTAGGAAAACGGGAAAAAAAACGTAAGAAAAATGAACCAAAACGGATAAAACGGACAAAAATATAAGAAAAACGGACAAAAACAAAAGAAAATAGGACGAAAACGTATAAAAAAGAATGAAAACGGGCGAAAACGTATAAACATGGACAAAAACGTATGAAAACGGAAAAAATGTAAGAATAACGAACGAAAACGTAAGAAAACGGAAAAAAAACGTAAGAAAAAACGGACGAAACGTAAGAAAAGTATAGAAATAGACTAAAATGTAAAAAAATACGGAAAAAAACGTAAAAAATACGGACAAAACGTAAAAAAACGTAGGAAAAAGTAGAAAAACAGACTAGAACGTAAAAAACGGATAAAAATGTAAAAAAAAAGGACGAGCACAGATAAAAATGGTTGAAAACGTAAGACAGCGTAAAATAATAATAATAATAATAATAATAATAATAATAATAATAATAATAATAATAATAATAATAATAATAATAATAATATTAATTAAAAAAAAAAAAAACTAAAGTGTAAAAGTTATTTGCAAAATATATCCCTCTAGGAAAAGTTATCTGCAAAATGCATCCCTCTGATAGGTAAAAAGACCAAAATAACTCTCCATTAGACTCCCGTTAGCACTTAACGAAAAAATATTTGCGTCATTCGTCCTCAGGGATGTAATGTGGCAAACGTTTGCCTAACGGGGGATGTATATTGCCAATAGTTTCTGACAGGGATGTAAAGTGCCAAAAGGTGTAAACCACAGGGATGTATTTTGCAGTTTACTCTAAAAAGAAAGAGATGATGTAGGTCAAGGGATATATATGCTGGGTTGGGCAAAATGGAAGTGGGTCAAATGTGTTTTTTTTTTTTTTTTTTTTTTTTTTTTTTTTTTTTTTTTTTTTATGTTATTTGTATTATTTGTGTTTAAATTTGTTGTAATGTATTTTTTTTTTATGAAATGAATTTAGTTTATTTGGGTATTTGAATAAAAGAAATAAAAATAGATAGTGGTGAGGCCCAAATGAGGAGTTTGTGGTATGTTATGGTAAGGGGGGTTTTTTGTTGTGGTGACGTGACACCCGTGGGGCCCGAATGAAGAGTTTGAGCTCATTCATGATACCTAATGCTCTAATACCGTCAACATATAATTTGGATCCGGTTTCTATTTCTTACAATACTTTTTGCCCTCAAAGTTCTTAGGGTCCATTTGGTTTGCAAGTGGGTTGGAATTGGATTTGGATTTTGTATTGTTTTGAAAGAAATGAAAGAGAGAAAATTAAGTATAAATATGTTTAATAAGTTTTATGCATTTGTTTGAAATAAAAATAAATAAAAAGTAAGTAAAAGAATTAATAATAAGTAAGTAAAAAATAAATAAAAAGTAAGTAAAAGAATTAATAATATGTGGCTATAAAAATAAATAAAAATAAAATAAAAGAATTTGATTGATTGGATTTGTTGAAACCACCAAAATAGGTTGCATTCAAATTTTTATTCCAAATACTATACTAAAGATATCAAAATTGTACCAAACAATAGATTTAACTAAACTTTGATTCAAAACCTACCTATACCTTTAAACCAAACGGGCCCTTAATGTATATGGTTTTGTAAACACTTTATTATTTTAATATACAATATATAACACTAACACGTAGTCTTGTAAAAATATGATGATTCATGCATAAACAATTTGACATATGTATGTTCTCATTATTAAATACTCCATACTTCATCCGTCTGCTAATAAATGTCATTTTTCAAAATGCACACTATCTTCAAATCAAATTTATTATTTATCTCAATCCGGTAAAATAGTTGAAAGATTAAGTGAACATTATTTCTTTTGAACAACTCAAAATAGTAATATGAACATATAGTATGAGACAAAGAGAATATATTTTTATCGAGTTAGATATCTTGGCAAATTGTTTGTACTTTTACGCATTTGTATTTTTTGGGGTCTTATACTTGCTCCCTATTTATTAATTTTAGTTCTAAAAACCAAGATGTGACAATAAACCACCGGAATCACCTTAACACCACCGGAAAATCATCGGAATCACATCAAGACCGTCGGAATCACACGAATCACAATAAACCACCGGAAAATCACCATAAAACCACTGGAATCACAAGAAGGTGAGGTAGGTGACGGTGGTTTTGTCGCCAGAAAATGATCAGAAATTTTTTCCAATGATGTATGAATAACCAGTCTCCAAAACAAATTTTGAGAAGTTAAACCTTTTAGTTGCAAGATTTGATCCAATACTTCTAGTGAATCTTGATAAAAGATTGGATTCATAATGAATCACATGGGATTCAGCATGAATCATATGTCAATCCCATGCGATTCATTATGAATCTCATGTGATTCATTATGAATGCCATGGGATTGACTAATTAATCACATGTGATTCATAATGAATCACATGGGATTCAGGATAAAAAAATAGTTAAAAATTTTAAGAACTAAATCTACTTTAAAGACACTCTACATTATAAATGTATGGTACAGTTATTGTTTAAATCTACTTTACTACCATTTGGGAGCTTAAATTGTTTTTTATGGTAAAAAGAGAACAAAAGTAAATAAAATAAAAGTATGCATGGGGACACAACAAAAAAGTCAAACCTGCAAAAGAATAGAGTACATAATTAAAAATATTGTAGAGTATATATTTCTCTTTCAAACAGTGAATTATCGAAAAAAACAAAAAAGATGATAAGTTCAAATTGAAATCCACTACTACTTCAAAGTTCAAAGAGTGACAACAACTTGACATACATACTCTGATCAATCAACACTCTCTTGAAACCAAACCAAACAAAATTTAAAAATGACTTCATCAATAAACCCCCAAAATGGGAACAACTCAAAAACCAAAACGTACCACAGCCTGAGACCACATTTACCACTCCCGCCGCTCTCCACTAAAACATCCATAACTGACTGCATCCTCTCACTCATCACATCTTCACCACGCGCTTCACTCATCGACGCCGGAAAAATAGAAGCCGCCAGAGTATGCGGCGGTTGGTGGTGGAAGTTGTCGTTGTGGTTTACCGGTGGCCATAGATTAGTGAATCGGCGGTAGATAATGGCGATTATGTATGAAATAATAGAGATGAAACTGGGTGAATGATTTGGGGATAAGTTTATGAGAGTGTGTGTGAATGTGTGGGTGAGAGTGTAAATGAGATGCTTGAAATAAATGTACGCAACTACCCCTTCAGCTAAATAATTGAGACAGATTAAAATAAAGGTAACCATTAGATGAAAGTTAGATCAACGGCTGAGATGTAATTGTTTGTTCTTTATATATTTTTTTGTTCTGTAACGAACTTTCCTCATAGTATATATGAGACAAAGAGAATATACTTTTATCGAGTTAGGTATCTTGTCAGTTTTTTAAATCATATATCCAAAAAAATTTACCCCCCATTTGTATCTTGTCAATTAGGATAAAAGAAATGTTTGTACTTTTACTCCATTTGTATTTTTGTGGGTCCTTATAACCACTCTCTGTTTATTAATTTTAGAAAAAATTACACGTTTGGTCCTTGTGATTTGCTCAGATTTCATGTTTAATTCCTAAGTCATTTTAGTTACACCAGAGATACCAATTTTTGAAACCTTGCACTAATTTAGTCCCTATTTTGGATGGGCCGTTAGTTTGACCGTTGATTATACAATAAATTGCACGACCAGGCCTTCGATGATGATCAAAGGATTTATGGGGTGTTGAGGTTGTGTCAAGCTTGTCTTTAACCTGAAATAAGAAATGCTAAGACACTACGTTAAGTGATTGCGCAGGGGTTGGGCCCTGCGAACCACCTCCGGCGTGCGAATAAGTATGTGTTATGATAATGTTGCTAGTAAATTGAGAGAGTTCAGTTAGCATACCATGGTTCTTGCCCGTCTAAGCTATTTATAGGGGAGAAATAGGCCTTAGAGGGCAGTTGCACTTGATTCGGAGATCATGGGGGCGTCCCATAATTTGTGGTAACCGCTAAGGCTTTGTAGCCCACGTTCTCCTCTTTGGCGGGAAAGCCTAAGGGAAGAGGGGACGTGGGTATGACCAGGTCAGAATGGTTCTCCGTCTTAGTTCCTTCGAAGGAGATACCCTGAAGGGCTTAAGGCTTCGATTGGCCGATTCCCACATGGTAACCACTTCATAGATGAATGGTTTTACGCCAATGAAACGTTTTAGGAGATTGACCTAGGCCTTCAAAGAGAAGGCTTCGCACAGGCTCGAAGGGGAGTCCTTCGACCCGTTCGGATGGTACATCATCAAGCCCCCCAGTCGAAAGTGATATATACGTACGAGTTTATATTGCATTCGACTCAAAAATCAACATGCAGTATGTCCCTCGTGTTACACAATCCTGCGAAAATAAAATAAATGCCTAACTAACTGCGCATTTAATGCAAGTTAATCATTATCCTTCCACTTGCCACTTAGACCCAAACGGCTATGATTTCGGTAAAGGTAAACATCTTTTCAAAGTTTAAATTGTATTTGAAATCCGTGAATACATCAAATATGGATGAACACGTGTGTGGCCAAGATTGAAAATACCATGGGTATAAAACGATATGGTACGGTAAACCCTAGCCCATTTTTACCTTCCGCACAAAATACACAAACACCTTACTGTGTTTTTTTGTGCTTCCGTTGGCTCAAAAGGTAATATTCCATCATCCTTCTTTGATTTCTTGATCTTGTTATTGCAATATGAGTATGGCAGCAAAAAGGATCATTAGGCAACAAAAATGTACTTTGTCAAAAGAAGCATTATCTGACTTTCTTCGTGATTATCCCATACCCAAAGAGTTCAAAATCATGCTTCCGAGCAAAAATCAGAATATTTTTGATGCTCCCACAGGGTATGTGGGCTTATATGTGCATGCATTTACTCAGTCAAACTTTAGGATACCCATTCATCCGTTAATTTTGGAGTTTTTGCAATACTACAAAGTTCACATTTCTAGGTTAAATCCCTTTGGCCTTGCCAAATTAACCACCTACATTGTTATGTGCAAAGCGTACGGTTATGAGCCCACACTAACTATGCTTAGGGGCTTTGTTAACCTATATCCTGGTGGGGATTGGATAACCATTGCTAAGAGAGGTGAACATGATGTGCCTTGCTTAATAACTAATCCCTTTGCCAATATAAGAAACTGGAAAGGTTTGTTTTTCTATGTACAAAACATGATCATACCTCACGAATATCCAGCCTTACTGGATAAAGCTTTCCGGTTTGATGAGAAATAATTTGATGACCCTTTGCCATATCATATAAGGAGCAATCCCCTTTACCAACGTCTTGCACGCCATCCTTTTGATGTTCAAACGTTTCCTGATCCGGTTCTGTATATGGCGGGCATTGTTGATCATTGGGAAAGCTCTCCGTTGAAACCTGAGATAATGTGTGAAGGGAAAAGTATGTATATACCCATTTAAATAAAGTAAATAACTTATCTGCTGATATTTATCTCTTTCCCTTTTGTTGTTGCAGAAATGGCATTCAGAAATTTCGTTGTGGCCCGTGGTACCCGGGAGGTCAGTTTCATGCCCCAAGATCCAAAAAATGTGAGTTACGGAATAGGCTCTCCGTCAATGTCAGTCAACAATGACGAGACTCCGCACTTTGACTGTCCTATCTCTCGCAGGTCTGCCTGACATAAAGGAGCTTTCGAATGCCCTTGCGTGTCACCAGTTGGTTGAAAGGATGACACCTGCCAGTTGGAGAGGGATTTTGGATAACATGTCTATGGAGGAGCTTTGTAATTTTCATTCCAAGAGTTATGCTAGACAAGCTGTTTTAGATAATCATCTTAATTCTCGAACAAGGGAACTGGTTCAGACGGTGGTGGCTGTGAGAGGGAAAATGGATGCCATCTTGGCTAAAGAAAAGGACAGGGATCATGAGTATGTTGAGTTGGAAGCCAAGTGTAAAGAAGCAATGGAAGATTTGGAGAAGAATCCCATTGTCCTATATATGCGAACAAAAATTGCTAGTCTCGAAGGACAACTAAGGGAATCTCAAACGGAATGTGGCAGATTGAGGGTGGAGGAGGCTAAAGTGTCCGGTTATAGAGCACAAATTGCTACACTCAAATCCACATGTGCAGGTATCGAAACCGAAAGGGCTAGGTTGGTTGAGCAGGAGGTCAAGCATTGCAAGGAGATAGATGGACTTAGGCTCCAATGCAAGAACTTGAAGAAGGACAGAGCTGAGGTGGTTTCGAAGGTTGTTCCTCATGTTGCAATGGAATTGTACCATAGTGATGAGGTGGGGGAGGTCATTGGGAGGCTGGTGAACGCGGCCATTTTCTATGGTACATGTACGACATTGGAAGAAATTGCCCAGACAAAGAAACATGTGGTCTTGTCGGAGATACCTTACTATCGTCCAAATTCTGAGCAAGAGTATAATGATGCTGGCAATGCGTTCACTTCAGCAGAGTACCCTTTCCTCACCGAAGCAACCAAAGACCCTTCAGCTTCAGTAGAAGATCTCCTGGCAAAGAAACCGAGGAAGATTCAGCCCCCCTCTCCAACCAAGAAGACTGCATCCGTGAGGCCTCCGTCTTCATCAAAGGACCCAAATTTCGTGAAAAATGCATGAGGGCTGCCGTGTTGGCAGTGATTTAGTCTTAAGGGTGGCATGTATCCTTTTAAACAATGTCCCATTATGTTTGTTAGGCCCTTTCCTGCATGTTTGAACAATTTATTTTTGCTTCATGCTGGGCTACGACCCATGCGTCAAACAATTGCCTGGGTATTTTTTGTTGGCTTTGACCACGCTTGGTCTTAGTGATGCCAGTTAGGGGACAATGTCCCACCTTGAATGTCATGCTTTTCCTCTCTTACGCTTACAATAAACGTACATATACAACCTAAGGTTACAACCTTATTGTGTGTATTTTGGACCAAGATTTTTAGCAATCATATAATTTGACTGTGACAGAGGGTTGCGACCCACTCCGTCTTCATCCTTAAGATACAAAGGGCTTAGAATACCCTAAGACTTTATAGGAAAGTTAATGTGAATTGTAATGGATGTTATTTGTATACAAGACATGTGTCCTGATTCATCCTTCGACATTGAAACTTTTAAAGTACTTGGCTGAATAAATCTTTGTTGTAAAGAACGAAACAAGAAATTTGAGGGAAATGCGTTATATCATTAATTGGGTAGGGAGGATTACATCATTTTAAGAAATGAACACTAAGACACCTACCATTAATGCTTCTTTCCCCAAGTGAGAAGAATGCGTTACATGAATTTGAAAAAACAAACTGAGTGCTTTATAAATATTAAGCCTTATATGTAAAACTTACGAAGATTGGTACCATTCCAAGTTCTATCCATGACCTCTCCTTTAAGCGTTGCGAGCTTGTAAGCTCCGTTGTCGTAGGCTTCTGATATTACGTAGGGTACTTCCCATGTGGGCCCTAGTTTTCCTTCGTACTCAGCTTTGCTTGCACTGTTTAACCGAATGACATATTCACCTGGCTTGAATGTGGAGGGTCGAACTCGGTTGTTGTAGTACTTTTCAAACTTCTGTTTGTAGATAGCCTCTCTGATTGAGGCTATTTCTCTTCTTTCTTCAAGAAGATCAAGGTTTTCCCGAAGCCTTTCTTCATTCGCCTTTTCCTCAAAGCTCACAATGCGCTCTGTTTCAATGCTTATTTCGGAAGGTATAACAGCCTCCGTTTCATAAGTAAGGCTAAAAGGGGTTTCCCCATGGCTTGATTTGGGGTGCGTCCTATGTGCCCACAGAACTTGGGGTAGTTCGTCTACCCACCCATGATGGCTTCGTCCTAACCTCTTCTCGATTCCATTAACAATGTCCCTATTAGTGACTTCAACTTGCCCATTACCCTGAGGATGGTATACGGAAGTGAATGACTGTTTGATCTTTAGACCTTCGCAAAAGACCGGGAACACCCCTTCGGCGAACTGCTTTCCGTTGTCAGAGATGATAATGTGAGGAACCCCAAATCGACAGATTATGTGTTCCCACACAAACTTTTCCATATGCCTTCCTATTACTGGTGCCAAAGGCTTGGCTTCAACCCATTTGGTGAAGTAATCTATGGCTACAACCAAAAACTTTACTCCTCCTGGAGCCACCGGTAAGGGTTCGACTATATCAATTCCCCACTGACAGAAGGGCCATGCTGAAGTGACAGAGGTCATGTCTTGCTTAGGCATTCTTGGGACTTTGGAGTGAATCTGACATACTTCGCATTTTTGTATTATCGCTATTGCGTCCCTGTGCATGGACGGCCAATAATATCCGAGCTTCATTATTTTCGAGACAACGGAGCGAGGGCCTACGTGCAAACCGCAGGATCCTTCATGTACCTCGTAAATGATGTTCGAAGCTTACTTTGGTCCCACACAACGAAGCCATGGAGATAAGAAGGATCTCCTGTAGAGATTATCCCCAATAAGTCTATATTGGGGAGCCTTGACCCTGACCTTTCGCGCTAGTTTTGGGTCTTCCGGAAGAATACCACTAATCAAGTATTCCCTTATTGGAGTCATCCAATTTGAGCCTTCTTCAGGTATGACATCAGATACTTCGCCTCGCTTTATTGACCTATCAGCCAATACTTCTACCAAGACCTCCTTTGTTAGATGAGCAAATGCCATCGAAGCTAGCTTGCTTAAGGCATCCCCTTTCTTGCTTTGGTTTCTGCGAACATGTGCTATCTCGTAGGATTCGAACCCCTGATGGAGTTCTTTAGCTTTATCCAAATACTGTTTGATGGTGGGCTGCCTTGCTTTGTAAGAGCCCTTGATTTGGTTGGCGACTAGCTGCGAGTCCACAAAAATGGAGAGGTCACGAACTTTCATGTCCTTTGCCAGTCGGAGACCAGCTAGCAAAGCTTCGTACTCCGCTTCATTGTTTGTAGCCTCGAACTCAAAACGTAATGCATAAGTGTACTCCTTTTTCTTCGGACTGACTAGCATCAGACCTGCTCCCGAACCATCAGAGCTTGAGGCTCCGTCTGTGTATAGTTTCCACCCCTCCTTCGTCTTTGGGGGCTTTTCTTTCGGGATTTCTTTGTCTTGGCTAGGTCCGGAAGGTGTTTCAGCAAGAAAGTCTGCAAGTATCTGGCCTTTGACGGAGTTTCGACCCTTGTACTCTATATCATGCTCTCCCAGTTCGATGGCCCATTTGGCTACTCTACCCGATTTCTCAGGCTTCGACAGTATCTGCCTAACTGGCTTGTCAGTCAATACCGTAATGGGATGAGCTTGAAAGTATCTTCGAAGACGCCTTGTAGCATAAACCAAGGCTAAGATTAGCTTTTCCAACTCCGGATAGTTTAACTCAGCTCCCTGCAGGACCCTGCTAACAAAGTAGATCAGGACTTGTTTCTTATCCCTTTCCGCCAAAAGAACAGCACTGATGCTTTCGAAGGATGCCGCAATATACATGAACAACACTTCGCCTTTGATTGGGGCTGTAAGTGTTGGTAAGATTTCCATGAACTCTTTCAGCTTTTGGAAAGCAGCTTCTGCATCACAACTCCATTCGAAAGTCTTTTTATCTGTACACCCCTTGAGTGTTTTGAAAAATGGTAAAGAACGATCCGCCCCTTTCGACAGGAACCTGCTAAGTGCTGCGAGCTTCCCATTTAGGCTTTGTACTTCTTTCAATGACTTTGGAGCTTGTAGATCAGTGATGGCTTTGACTTTCGAAGGGTTAGCTTTGATCCCTTGCTTCGTAATCAGATGCCCCAAGAATTTTTCTTCTTCCATGCCAAAGGAACACTTCTTGGGGTTAAGCTTCATATTGATTGCCCTCAATTGATCGAAGGTTTCTTAAATGTCAGAGAGTAGGTCTTCCTCAGTCCTACTTTTTATTACCATATCATCAACGTAGGCTTCCAAGTTCCTCCCTATCTGCTTGTGGAAGGCTTTGTCAACCAACCGTTGATAAGTTGCCCCTGCGTTCTTGAAACCGAAGGGCATTTTCTTGTAGCAATAGACACCATTTCCTGTGTAGAAGGTTGTCTTCTCCTCATCCTCTTCCGCCATTTGTATTTGGTGATACCCTTTGTAGGCATCCAGAAAACATTTCAAACGGAACCCCGAGAGGGATTCGGCCTTCCAATCAATTTCTGGTAGAGGGTAGCAGTCCTTTGGGCAAGCTTTGTTGATGTTGGTGAAATCAACGCACATTCGCCATCCTCCGTCACTCTTCTTTACCATAACTGGATTAGCTACCCAGGTTTGGTATTTTACTTCTCTTAGAATTCCTGCTCGTACAAGTTCATCCACCTCTTTGCAAGCGGCTGCGTTCCTTTCAGGTGCCAGGCTTCGTCGCTTCTGCTTAATTGGTTCCATGTGCTTGAACTCATTAAGCTTATGCTCTGTGCCGAAGGGCTTTCCATCGATCATAAGAGTCCTAGGAACCCCTGTCATGTCTGAGTACGTCCATGCGAAAACGTCCTTGTTGGCTTTGAGTAGCTTTTCCAATTCTGCCTTGAAATTGGCAGGGAGTTGCTTTCCGATTACCACCGTTTGCTCTGGATAGAGCTCATTTACCACAATACGCTCTTCGGCATCTGTACAACTTAGAATGGCCTTCGGAGATTCTTCGGGACTTTCTTTGATCTTTTTGCCAACATCTCCTGTCTTTCCCTGATTGTAACTAGAAAATACGGTTCCTATCCCATAAGGTGTATGGAATTTTACCGCTGCATGTATGGTGGAGACTACAATACCCATCTTTTGCATGGCGATCCTTCCTATTAACAGATTATAAGGAGATCTGGACCTTACGATAGCAAATGTGAGAGTTTCTGTCCTTGCAAGCTTGCCTTCTCCCATTGTTATGTCCAATGGTACTTCTCCCAAAGGCCACGAATGCTTACCGGAGAACCCTACCAAAGGTATCTTCGAATCAACCCGTTGCGACCTGATCTCGCAGGAGCTTTGATGAGTGCCTATTTACTCATCATTTTATGCCCATATAATACATAAAAAATGCTAAAAACGGCCAAATATACCAATTTACACTGCAAATATCCTTGGTTTATGTTTTTATGTATTTCAGGTACAAAAGGATTGAAAACAAGGCAAAACGGAAAAAAAACGAGCTTGGAATGGAAAGAACGTGAAAAGCCGAGGCCGGGAAAGGAATTTCAAGTTTGGATCACATTTATGCTCAAATTTTCAAAAGTCAACCCTCATGAATTTTCAGATGTGGCAGTTTTGGTCCCTCAAAGTTAAAACTAAGCCTAAACTAAACCAAACCCTTTAATCCTAAATCCTAAATCCAACATAATCCTAAACCCAAAACCACCACAAGCCCAACACATCCCAGCCCAATCCACAAACCCAAAAACCCAACCCGTACCCTTTAGCTAATCCAAGGGTCAAATCAAAATAGTCAACCCTCCCACCTTTCTCTTTTCCCGCTTTCCCCTTTCCCCAGACCATCATATCCCAGACATCCATGTCCCCTCTGCTCACCTCTGCTCCAGCCAACCTACTTTCCCCCCCATCACAAGAAACCTTCCCCTTTTGCATGTTACCAATGCCACTACCTGGGTATCCAAGTGATAAAAAGGGCGCCAAAACACAATCAAGGGCTGAGATTGCACAAGATAAATCCAAGGGTCCAGAAGAAGCATAGAAGACAAGAGGAACCCTAATTAGTTTAGTATAAATAGGACTATCATTGTAAGCCAAAAGGCTAGTTCTTAGTTAGATTTTAAGTTAGAATTTTAGCAGTCAGTAGAAATTTTAGTTTTAAAGTTATCAGTGTTTAATTCAAGTTTATTTAAGTTTAATGGTTCTAATTTTATCAGCATTGTACTCTATTTCAATCTTAATAGAAATTCAAGGTTTTTTTGGTAATTCGAATTAAGCTCATTAGTTGTTAAATATCAATTATAAGCTTCTTTACTGTTTCTAAAAGCTTATATAAGCTCATTAGAGCTTTTTGTAAGCTTATACTAGTTTAAAACCAGATTAATTCCAAAAAGTCAAAATCAGTCAACAAAAGTCAAAGGAGGTCAAGATAAGCAATGTGGATGATAAGCTAGCATGAGAAGAGCTTATTGTTGTCACTTGCTTGTCATTAGACAAGCTAGATCTTGTAGAGTAGCTCCTTGAGCCATTTCAGCCCTGTTTGAGCAAGGGCAATTGTGAGTAAAAAATCCAATTTTTGTACTTTACTGTTCCAGTGCTTATTTATGAGCTTATTTGCCTTTTCTGTGCTTATTTGATCTAGTTAATGTTATTTGAAGTTAATTTGATAGGTTGTTATTGCTTATACTAGTTTTTGTCTTAAATATCTTAAAAATCCAAAAATAGTCAAGTTAGAACTCAGCTTATTATAATGCTTATTTAAAGTTGAAAAGTTGTTCATTAGGGTCCAATTAAGTTAGTGAACCAGTGTTATTCCAAGAATCAAGCTTAAAACAGTCTGTGCTAGTTTTAAAAATCAAAACAGTTATGAAAAGGGGTGTTTGGATTAGGAGTCAATATGGGTCAAAATGGGTATGTACTGTTCATGTGCCTATTGGATGAACTTGATCTTACCTAATTTAGCTTATATTAGCTGTTTATAGGACATTTTGACTTATTTTGAAGGTTTTGTTAGCATTGAGTTGAATTTTGCTAGTTTAAGGTTAAACTCTAATCATTATAGCTTATTATAGAAAGAAGCTTCTTTGGCCCTAATTTGTGTTCTTTCTAAGTTCTAATCAGTGCGATAAGTTGATATTCAAAGCTGACTTAATGGCAATTGGTTTTGAGTGAGCTTTGGTTTAAAAATTTCCTATAACAGTCTGCACAGATCAAGCAAAAAATTTGCAGACTGCATCAGTTTTTAAAGTCCAATTTAAGTGCTTATGTCTAGTTCTCATTAGCTAATTTTTATTTTTCTTAGTTGCTTGTTACTTGTTCTCTGCTTATTTCCCATTTTCAGAACCTTCTTTAGCTTATTAAGGCTTCCAAATAAGCTCAAAAAGTGCCTATTTAGACAAGTGTATACTGATTCATCACTATACACTTGGCTTGAAAAGCCTCTAATTCAGCTTATTTTTAAGCTTTTAAAAAGCTCATCATGGTCTGAGATTTGGCCCACTTTTATTTGGTTGGTGAACTTTTGAGATTCTGAGTTGTTTGTGGATTAGCTTAGCGCCTAATAGCTTATTCTTGAGCTTGAAAATGCCTATTTAAGCTGCTATTGTCCTGTTCATCAGCGGTCCAATTTGCTTATTGAGAATAAGTGGTTAACTGCTTTGATTGTGGCTTTTTCTGAGACCCATAGCTTATTTAGATCAATCATAGGATGTTTTAGTTTTTTTTTAGCCTCTTTTGAGCCTTTAGTAGGTTATTAGCTTATTTGGTTAATTAGCTTATGCTCGTATCCCTTCTTTCTTTCTGTCTGATCTGCCATAGCTTATTCTGAGCTTTTTCCCAGCTTTTAAAAAGTTTGTTTTTGTAAAAGTTGCTTATTACCCTGTGCTTATTAAGTTATTAAAAAGAAAAATAAAAAAAAATAAAAACAACAAAAAGGAGGCCAAGGGATTCGAACCCTGGACCTCCAGCCTCCCAAGCACACAACACACACACCCTTAACCAACTCGCCCTTGGGACTTTTCTGTTCTTCTTCCTTTCTTTATTTCTTTTAACCATTGTTTCATTTTTAAGCTTATTTCTAGTTTTAACTTAATAACTGCTTATCTGAATAAGCAGTGAACTTAAGTTTATTTTTCCTAGATTCAGCATATCATTTAGGACTTTCCTGTAAATTTTCATAATTTTCCATTTTCATTTAGTGTTTTTTATATATTTTCCTTTTAAAAACAGTTTTTAATTCATAATAAATTAAATAAAAGGCAAAAAAATATAATTCTTTTTTTCTAAAATTTTCTTTTAACATTTAGGACTTAGAAAAAATAAATTTGCACTTGTAGGGTTAATTTTTAAAGATTTTAGTTCTTAGGCTCGTTTTTGAATTCTCGTTTACGTTTTTAGCGTAATTTGATTATTGCTTAATTTTCTTTGTTTATTTGTTTTTCATATCTTAATTAGAGTTAAAAAACCAAAAATCCAAATTCCATCCTTCAAGCACTTTAATTCCAAACCTTACACGAAATCCTCGATTCACACCTCGTCAGGAAACGACCCGGGTAATACTTGCCCGGTATCTCATATCGTATTCACGGGTTTTGCGCGTTAACCTTTGTCCCAAAGGGTTGACTTGTTGATCCCCGCGTATCACGTGTATCCGATATTATTTTCATATATATATGATGCGCGCGTGTGTCGTTGCGGTTTAGCAGTATTAATGCATACTCAAGTTTTAAATTTATATTTAGCCGACTTATCAATAACACACACACTTAACGAGCAGTGTACCCGGTCAGTATGAATATAATGGTAAGTAGAGTGTCGATCATTAAGAGTGGAACGTATTATCTAGTTATTCTAATCAGTATTTTAATATCTTAAGTTAGCTGTACAACCTAATCTAACGCAAGGGGGTTCAGCCTGAGAGACTGGCACGGTTTGGTTATGATTAAATATTAAACTAAACTAATGAGCACGAATCAGCGATTAGCACACACGTACACAGATAGATACTTGAGACAATAAGAAGACCTGTCCTGATAATTAAGTAGCTTGTCACTTGTTTTATTGCTAGTTTTATATGAAGTGTATATAATTAACCCTTTCTCGTTGGCTCTAATCTTATCGGCGAGTAAACCCTTAATGATCACTTACGTCTATCCCACTATCCTAGAATATTGAGCATTTGTGATGCCCACGTTTCGTATACGCTAGAATAGATAGGCGAGGAAGGGGCATGGCGACCCAAGCAATGCTCAGCTAGACACAGAGGTTATCAATGCACTAATAAAAGTCACCAAAGACATCAACATATAAACTTTAATTAATGGGAAAGCAATTTTAAGGGGTGCGCATGATTTTCCGTAGTCACATGACGTCGGCCCATCAATCCTGATGAATTAAAGTGTACTAATACAATAAAACAAAACTACTTAATGAATTGAATACATGCAGGACCTTCTTACAGCTCTTGTATCTTCGTTTAGGGTGTGTCTTGTGCTGCTAATACGTCTGAATTCGGCTTTAGGGTTTCTGTCTCTCTCTCCTGAGTTAAGCTAAGTGTCCTGAAATTCGTCTGGCCTTGGGGTATTTATAGTTTCTGTCTGAGGGTTAGATGCGGCGCATAGGATAAGTAGATGCGGCGCATTGACTTAACTTCGCGTGGGGTCCAAGATTAATATATTCAGGAATATTCGTACACCGCCTTAAGATGCGGCGTAACTCCAATTCTTTATGCGCCGCATGTCCTTTGCCGTCTTGGATTGTAACTTGTGAAATCTTGATAGTGATGCGCCGTATGTAATAAGTATGTTGCGGCGTATCTGGAGCAGAATGATCTTGATCTTGTACATTTCAGTAGACTCTTAACATCTTGCTTGTTTTGCTCCATAATTAGTCCAAAATCGCCAAGTTTCACATAATACTTGTTTTTACCTGAGAATTACAAAAGTAAACATTAACGTATCAATTCTCGTATATAATATAATAAAACAAGTCAAATAAATAGGATAAATGATGATAATAAAATGTACTTATTTGAGTTCATCAAATATCCCCCCACTTGAACTTTACTTGTCCTCAAGTAAACCTTAGAATAAATCTTATGAAAATGTATCCTAAAAGATATTAGGATTTATTTTTATATTTAAGCATGTATTCGTTTTGTCATAATCACACAACCAAACACTTAACGAATTAGAAATAAAATAAAATATTTCGATAAAAGCAAATCTAATCGTTTAACTGTCCAGTCGTGACGAATATTCTATCATAAGCTTGGCAAGTATACGCATCTCCCCCACTAAAGCCAAGGAATAACAAGTCTAAAGCGGTAAAAAGGGTTTGTTGGTTAAGGGTTAATCATTCTTCTTAATCTCTATCGATCTCACATTCCAGAAAAGGCGACAAAATCACAAATACATGATCGAATCCACGACCACGATACTTGCAATTGCTCAAATCCTTAACTCGAATAGGCTAAAGATAGGACCAAGTAATCTTTACCAATAATATTATATCAAAAAGGGCGACAAAATCATAAATACATAGCCGAATCCATGACTACGATACTTAAGATTGCTCAAATCCCTAATCTCAATAAATCAAAGGTTTGGATAAAGAATGATATAGGGTATGGATAATATTTGGGATACAAATTGGTGTAAAATGAAAAATAAACAAAACAGATAAATTAAAATCCTAAGTGTGGTTAATAACTTTCCCAACCATCCCATGAATAAGACTCATATCATTGAATAACTCACGCTTTAACACTTGAGACACACGCTTTAGGTAGACACGAATTATACTCAACAAGATCTCAATCAAAGAATAACCTTAGTTGGCGTTCCCATAACGGCCAACTCCCATTCAATCCATAAATATAATATACAACAAATAGTGGTGATATCGCCCACTTAATACAAAACTTTACATAAGTTGGTTAAAATAAACATCCAACTTTTCCTTTTTCTTTTTCTTTTCTATTTTTTCGTTTTTTTTTTTTTTTTTTTTTTTTTTTTTTTTTTTTTTTTGACATCAATATATATATGTGTAAAATTTCACAACTTTTCTATCACTATTTTTCCGGATAATTTTTCCATACTCTTCATACTTTCAGAAAGAACTATAATAGTGAAAGTAGTAAACACACGAAAAATAAACTCAAAGGTATACAATATTTACTTTCATACCAATTGCATTGTGCAATTTCCTGACTCAACCAAAGATAATGAATTACGCACGCGAACACAGGTAATGTAAGGAAACACACTTTGCCTAAAGCAATTAACCAACCACGGATTTTAATCTACAGGGTAGGCTAAGGTGTGAGGGTGTAACGAAACATTATAACAAAGGTGTAAGAAACGAAAGGAATGGCTCTGAGTGTTTTTCTAGGGGTATTTTACTCTAAAAGTGAGAGTAACAAAGGGTTTATACGGGGGTTAACTAACCAGTGTAGTTAGTTAGTATCACATAACATATAAAGGCTATTTGGGTGTAATCCTAGAAATTTACCAATTTAGACAAGTCATTCCAATTATATAGATAATACTTATTATGGTGGTCTCGAATAGTATACAAGTAAGTTCTAAAGTTTACAAGTCACCGGCACACTCATAGATTTGTGAATTTTGATAAGTTCACAATTTTTGAAAATAATGTTATGTGTGCAGCTATGTAATTTAGACTTTAAACAAAAACATGCTAAAAATTTTAAATTTTGATATATTAAGCGCATTTTAAGCATATTTTGAAAAAGTTTAGGACAAGTAAATGTTCTAATTCTCCAATCCCCCCACTTAAGTTAAACAACGTCCTCGTTGTTTGTATCAAAGGTTAAAAACTGGAAAATAAAAGAATTAGAACAGAAAAACTCCCCTGAGATTTGCTCGGTATGATCCTCCTTTATTCGTATAAGAGCAAAAATCAACTTTCTTGTGGATGATAACGTTTAAGCTTCATAGATGATGTATCCACAAAAATTGCAGGAATCTACAATACCATTGGACTTTAACACACTGATGAACTCAAATAAGTACATTTTATTACCATCATTTATCCTATTTATTTGACTTGTTTTATTATATTATTTGTGAGAATTGATACGTTAATGTTTACTTTTGTAATTCTCAGGTAAAAACAAGTACTATGTGAAACTTGGCGATTTTGGACTAATTATGGAGCAAAACAATCAAGAAGTTAAGAGTCTACTGAAATGTACAAGATCAAGACATTCTGCTCCAGATACGCCGCATCTTACTTATTACATACGGCGCATCACTATCAAGATTTCACAAGATATTATCCAAGACGGCAAAGGACATGCGCCGCATCTAAGTATGGAGTTGCGCCGCATCTTCTGGCGGTGTACGAATATTCCTGAATATATTAATCTTGGACCCCACGCGAAGTTAAGTCAATGCGCCGCATCTACTTATTAGATGCGCCGCATCTTGCCCTCAGACAGAAAATATAAATACCCCAAAGTCAGACGAATTTCGGGGGTTCGACTTTTTGGTACGTACGATATACGAAGGACAGAAACCCTAGGACGAATTCAGTCGAAGTAGCAGCACAAGACACACCTTGAACGAAGATACAAGAGCTGTAAGAAGGTCCTGCATGTATTCAATTCATTAAGTAGTTTTGTTTTATTGTATTAGTACACTTTAATTGGTCAGGATTGATGGGCTTGTGATCATGGATTAACCATGCACTTCGACTCCCCTTAAAATTGCTTTCCCATTAATTAAAGTTTATATGTTGATGTCTTTGGTGACTTTTATTAGTGCATTGATAACCTCTGTGTCTAGCTGAGCATTGCTTGGGTCGCCATGCCCCTTCCTCGCCTGTTTATTAGATCGCCTATGCATTCTATCGTCTGTAGAAAAGAAGGAAGAAAAATAAATAGGATAGTCATAAGTAATCATTAAGGGTTTACTCGCCGATAAGATTAGAACCAACGAGAAAGGACTTAATCTCGGTGCGTTGCATCGAACTATACACTTCATATAAAACTAGCAATAAAACAAGTGACAAGCTACTTAACTATCAGGACATGTCTTCTTATTGTCTCAAGTATTTATCTGTGTACGTGTGTGCTACTCGCTGATTCGTGCCTATTAGTTTAGTTTATTATTTAATTGCAACCAAACCGTGCTAGTCTCTCAGGCTGAAACCCCCTTGCGTTAGATTAGGTTGTATAGCTAACTTAAGATATTAAAATACTGATTAGAATAACTAGATAATACGTTCCACTCTTAGTGATCGACACTCTACTTACCATTATATTCATACTGACCGGGTACACTGCTCGTTAAAGTGTGTGTGTTATTGATAAGTCGGCTAAATATAAATTTAAAACTTGAATACTGCTAAAACCACAACGACATACCGTGGGTATAAAAAGAGCATACGCACACGCGCATCAAGTTTTTGGCGCCGTTTCCGGGGAGTGAATTGTTATTATCTGTTAATTTGATTAGTATTTTAATTAGGTTTTTCTTTTTAATTTTTAATCTAACCGCTAACTCTGTTGTATATTAGATTAATTGCATTCATTGTATTATTTTGCATATTTTCTGTTTTGTGTGTTATTTGTTTTCTTTTATTTTTGTTTGTTTTCGTTTGTGTTTTTATTTGTTTTTATTTTTCGTATTTTCTGTGTTCGGCTATCTTTGTACTGAGCTATTATAAACGATACGGCGCATCTATTTTCATAGATACGGCGTATTGCGTTTAATTTTTATAAAATACAACGCGTTTAATTAATTCGATACGACGCATCTTTCCCCAAGATACGGCGTATCTGTTTTTAATAATTTTTTTTTCTAAATGATAACGCTATACGACGCATCTGCCTTAGCAGATACGGCGTATCTATTATTTTAATTAAAAACAGTTTTCGAATTATTAAACAGATACGACGCATCGATTTTTATCGATACGGCGTATCTTCTGAATCAAAAATCTTGTATTTTGAAACGTAACGAAAATACGGCGCATTAACTTTTGTTAATACGACGCATTTAATTTTAAATAAATATCGATTTTTGATAATTAAAACTGATACGGCGCATTCCGAATTTATAAGCGGCGTATCTATTTTCTGAATAAAGTCTGATTAAATTTTAACGATTATAAGATACGGCGTATCCATCTTTCTGGATACGGCGCATCGTCTGCAGATATCAGCAACTTTTATTTTTCTTATCTCCGAACGGAAAATACTCTGACCCTTATACTTGGAAACTTTTACTTTGAAATCTACCTGTCTTTAATTTTCAGGAACAATGTTCGATATTTTCCCCAACTGGTTCGGAAGACCCCAAAGAAACCTTACCATGGAAGAGTTTGCACTACAAATCGCTCAAGCCAATGAAAAAGAACATCATGAAGCAAGAAACTTTATTAATGAATTCAAAGGCAGTCATGAGCTGTTACTAAAGGAACAAAACAACATGATTTACGGATTGGCAATTGAAGTGCACCAATTGTCAACGGTGCTTAACAAGGTTCTTTTGGTAAAGCAAGATTTGAAAGGGATTACAACTAGAGGCGGAAAGTCAACCTTTCAAACCGGAGAGACACCCGAGGATGACAACACAAACAAGATTTCCCCTGAATCTATATCATCTGAACAAGAGCAACCAAAAGAGATTAGTCCAGAACCTGTAATCCGAGAAGAACCTTCTGATAAACTCAAACGATCAACACTACCTTTTCCACATAGGGTAAGGAAAGAGAAAGAAGATGCCTATCAAAAGAAGTTCCTGGAGAATCTCAAGCAGCTGCAGCTAAGCATACCATTTATGGAAGCCCTAGTGCAAATGCCAAAATACGCTAAATATCTGAAGAGCTTACTTACAAACAAGTCCAAACTTGAAGAGGCTTGCACTGTAACAATGGGAGAAAGAAGCTCAGCAGCATTGCTCAACAAACTTCCATCTAAGGAAAAAGATCCAGGGAGTTTCACTATTCCTTGTCAAATTAAAATTTTACATATTAGTAATGCTTTAGCCGACCTAGGAGCTAGTATAAGTCTTATGCCCTCTTCTATGTATGAAAAATTAGGCCTTGGTGAGCCAAAACCTACTAGGATGTGCTTAGAGCTAGCTGATAGGTCCATACAATACCCGTTAGGAATAGCTGAAAATATATTAATAAAAGTTGATAAATTTGAATTACCTATTGACTTTGTTATCCTCGATATGCCCGAAAATTCTAGAACTCCTATAATATTAGGACGACCATTTTTAGCCACTGCTAGGGCCATAATTGATGTTTTTAATAAAAAGATAACTCTTACCATAGGAAAAGATGAGGTTGAGTTTAACATGGAACAATCTATGAGTAAAGATAATTCCGATGACGATGAATGCTATAATATCGATGTTTCTGATGACACAATTAATCAATTTACTCAGAAATTGTTAAAAAGTAATTTGCTTGATTCTTTTCTGCTTAAAAATTTAGAAAACACAATTGCTATAGAAGATCAAGTTGATGAAAATACTTTTGATAATTATTTCGCTGATGATTCCGCTGTTTGTAACGCCATACGGCGCATCGGAAATTTTGATGCGGCGCATTTTTCTGATGATAGCAAGGAGATAATTAAAGAACAAGTTTATTCCGCTAGTGCTAATGAAATTGATAATGTTAAACCTGTTCTTAAGGATCTCCCTTCTACTTTGGAATATGCCTATTTAAATGGAAACACTAATTCGCCCGTTATTATTGCATCTGATTTAACGCCAAAAGAAAAAGAATCCCTTTTGCAGGTACTATATAAACGAAGAGGAGCATTAGCGTGGAATATGTCTGATATTAAGGGAATTAGCCTGTCATTCTGTACACATAAAATCCTCATGGAAGATGAATTCAAACCAACCATCCAACCACAAAGGCGTTTGAATCCAAAAGTCCAAGACGTAGTGAAAAATGAAATTGTGAAATTACTTGACTCCGGACTTATCTACCCAATTTCCGACAGCTCGTGAGTCAGTCCTATTCACGTTGTACCAAAAAAGGGAGGAATGACGGTTGTACTCAATGACGACAATGAGCTAATCCCTTCAAGAACCGTTACTGGATGGAGAGTTTGCATTGACTACCGCAAACTCAATGATGCTACGCGAAAAGATCACTTCCCTCTTCCATTTATTGATCAAATGTTAGAAAGACTATCAGGACATGACTATTATTGTTTTTAAGATGGTTTTTTAGGTTTCTTCCAAATACCCATTGCCCCCGAGGATCAAGAGAAGACGACTTTCACCTGCCCTTATGGAACCTTCGCCTATAGGAGAATGCCGTTTGGACTATGCAACGCCCCTGCTACTTTCCAACGTTGTATGACGGCTATCTTCCATGATATAGTAGAAGACTTTCTGGAAGTCTTCATGGACGACTTCTCGGTGTTCGGTAACTCATTTAGTGGTTGTCTCTTTAAACTTGATAAAATGCTTGCTAGGTGTGAAGAAACTAACCTTGTTCTTAATTGGGAAAAATGTCATTTTATGGTTAGAGAAGGAATTGTGTTAGGACATAAGATTTCTGGGAAAGGTATAGAAGTCGACAAAGCTAAAATTGATGTAATTGCCAAACTACCTTATCCCACTAATGTAAAAGGTGTTAGAAGTTTTTTAGGGCATGCTGGATTTTATCGTAGGTTCATTAAGGATTTTTCAATGATATCTAGGCCTATGACCCAATTATTGCTAAAAGATGCGAAGTTTGATTTTTCTGAAGATTGCAAAAAGGCATTTAATATACTTAAGGAAAAACTAACTTCCGCACCTATTATAATTTCACCGGATTGGAATCTGCCTTTTGAACTAATGTGTGATGCTAGTGATTATGCTGTTGGAGCTGTACTTGGCCAAAAGATAGATAAGAAATTTAAGCCAATTTATTATGCTAGCAAAACATTGAATAATGCCCAAGAACATTACACCACCACGGAAAAAGAACTTTTAGCAGTAGTTTTTGCATTCGATAAATTTAGATCATACCTTATATTGTCAAAAACTGTGGTTTACACTGACCATTCTGCTTTAAAGTATTTGTTCAATAAACAGGATGCCAAGCCAAGGCTTATTAGGTGGGTTTTATTGCTCCAAGGATTCGATATTGAAATTAAGAATAAAAAGGGTGCCGAGAATCTAGCTGCTGACCACTTATCTAGACTTGAAAACCCTGACATGGAGGTGCTTGATGGAAGGGAAATCGCTGATGACTTTCCTGATGAACACCTTATGATGATAAGAATTAAGAGCAATAATAATGGACCATGGTATGCCGACTATATAAATTTTATTGTTGCAAATGAAATTCCAAAAGGGCTAACATCCGACGAGAAAAGAAGGTTTCTAAATCGCGCTAGCGAGTATATTTGGGATGAACCTTATGCCTTTAAATTATGTCCTGACAATATTATACGAAGATGCGTAGACGGAGATGATGTCCCAGCAATATTAGCGCATTGCCATTCAGGGCCGACGGGGGGGCATCATGGTCCTGTTATTACAAGAAGAAAAATCCTTGATGCAGGATTTTATTGGCCCACTATGTTGGTAGATGCAAAAGATTATATAAAAGGATGTGATGCGTGTCAACGATCCGGAAATATAACATCAAGAAACGAAATGCCGCAAAATTATATCCATGTATGTGAAGTTTTCGACATATGGGGATTGGACTTCATGGGACCGTTTCCTGAATCTAAAGGTAATAAGTATATTTTGGTTGCTGTTGATTACGTGTCAAAATGGGTCGAAGCGCAAGCATTACCAACAAACGACAGCAAGCTAGTACTTAAATTTTTGCAAAGTTTGTTCTCTAGGTTTGGAATTCCTAAAGCATTAATTAGTGATAGGGGAACACACTTTTGTAATCATCATCTGGGAAGAGCCTTGCAAAAATATGGAGTATATCATAGGGTTTCCACCGCATACCATCCTCAATCCAATGGGCAAACTGAAGTAACCAATAGGGCTATAAAGCGAATTCTTGAAAAAACGACTGGATATAATCCGAAAGGGTGGTCTGACAAGTTAAATGATGCTTTATGGGCATTCCGTACAGCCTATAAGACACCAACGGGATGCACTCCATTTCGTCTTGTATACGGAAAAGCATGCCACCTACCGGTCGAAATAGAACAAAGTGCATATTGGGCTTTGACGAATTGTAACATGGATATGGAAGTTGCAACGAAGAACCGTTTCATGGAACTTAATGAACTCTATGAACTGAGAGATGAGGCCTACAAAAATACTAAGATCTACAAAGAGAGAACTAAAAGATGGCATGACTCGAGGTTACATGGGGATAAAACGTTTACTATTGGAGAGAAAGTGCTACTATTTAATTTCAGATTAAAGATGTATCCTGTTAAACTTAAATCAAGATGGACGGGTCCGTTCGTTGTCAAGAAAGTGTATCCATATGGGACTATTGAAATATGCGATAAAAATGGTTATATATTCAAGGTAAACGGGCAACGAGTGAAGAAATACTTTGATAATAAAATTGAGGATACTGAGAACGAGGTGGTGGAGTTTGAACCTGAAGTATTAGAATAAGGAGCTGAACGTGAGTCTAACTTAAAGACTCTGGAATAAAGACAAGTGCTTACCGGGAGACAACCCGGAAAATTTTTACTATTATGTTCTGTGTCGAGTCAGTCAGGCCCGCAGAGGATACGGCGCATCTCAATCCTGAGATGCGACGCATCTCCTGCACTGGTCATATCTTACTTTATTTTTTCTGCATTTTTATTTTACTTTTGACTTTAAAACTTTTTGTCAGTTTATTTTAATGCGGCGCATCCCTGGTTAAGGATGCGACGCATCTTCTATTCTGATTCGTATTTATTCCAGGCTCGATACGGCGTATCTTCTTCCATAAGATACGGCGCATCGACTGACCTGATGATTTTCATTTTAATTTTTACATTTTATTTTTTTCTAACTACTAATGTATTATGCAAGTTTGAACCTTCTTAATTTAGGTGTGTTAAAGTCTTGGTGGTATTATAGATTCCTGCATTTCCTGTGGATACATCAATTATGAAGCTTAAACGTTCTCATCCACAAGAAAGATGATTTTTGCTCTTATACAAATAATGGAGGATCATACCGAGAAAATCTCAGGGGAGTTTTTCTGTTCTAATTCTTTTATTTTCCAGTTTTTAACCTTTGATACAAACAACGAGGACGTTGTTTAACTTAAGTGGGGGGATTGGAGAATTAGAACACTTACTTGTCCTAAACTTTTCAAAATATGCTTAAAATGTGCTTAATATATCAAAATTTAAAATTTTTAGCATGTTTTTGTTTAAAGTCTAAGTTGCATAGCTGCACACATGACATTATTTTCAAAAATTGTGATTTTTCAAAATTCACAAATCTATGAGTGTGCCGGTGACTTGTAAACTTTAGAACTTGGCTTGTATACTATTCGAGACCACCATAATAAGTATTATATTTTTATAATTGGAATGACTTGTCTAAATTGGTAAATTTCTAGGATTACACCCAAATAGCCTTTATATGTTATGTGTTATTAGCTAACTACACTGGTTAGTTAAACCCCGTATAAACTCTTTTGTTACTCTCACTTTTAGAGTAAGATACCCCTAGAAAAACACTCAGAGCCATTCCTTTCGTTTCTTACACCAATGTTTAAAATGTTTCGTTACACCCTTACACCTTAGCCTACCCTGTAGATTAAAATCCGTGGTTGGTTAATTGCTTTAGGCAAAGCGTGTTTCCTTACATTACCTGTGTTCGCGTGCGTAATTCATTATCTATGGTTAGGTCGGGAAATTGCACAATGCAATTGGAGTGAAAGTAAATATTGTATATCTTTGAGTTTATTTTTCGTGTGTTTACTACTTTCACTATTACCGTTATTTCTGAAAGTATGAAAAGTATGGAAAAATTATCCGGAAAGAAAGTGATAGAAAAGTTGTGAAATTTTACACATCTATGTTTATGTTTCAAGTTAAAAAAAAAATAAATAAAAAAAAAATCAAAAAAATAGAAAAGAAAAAGAAAAAAGGAAGAGTTGGATGTTTGTTTTAACCAACTTATGTAAAGTTTTGTATTAAGTGGTCGATATCACCACTAGTTGTTGTATATTATATCTATGGATTGATTGGGAGTTGAACGTTATGGGAACGCCAACTAAAGGTTATTCCTTGATTGAGATTTTATTGAGTATAATTCGTGTCTACCTAAAGCGGTGTGTTTCAAGTGTTAAAGCGTGAGTTATTCAATGATATGAGTCTTATTCATGGGATGGTTGGGATAGTGATTAACCACACTTAGGATTTTAATTTATCTGTTTTGTTTATTTTTTATTTTACACCAATTTGTATCCCAAATATTATCCATACCCTATATTATTCTTTATCCAAACCTTTGATCTATTGAGATTAGGGATTTGAGCAATCTTAAGTATCGTAGTCGTGGATTCGGCTATGTATTTATGATTTTGTCGCCCTTTTTGATATAATATTATTGGTGAAGATTACTTGGTCATATCTTTAGCCTATTCGAGTTAAGGATTTGAGCAATTGCAAGCATCGTGTTCGTGGATTCGATCAAGTATTTGTGATTTTGTCGCCTTTTCTGGAATTTGAGATCGATAGAGATTAAGGAGAATGATTAACCCTTAAGCCTACAAACCCTTTTTACTGCTTTAGACTTGTTATTCCTTGGCTTTAGTGGAGGAGATGCGTATACTTGCCAAGCTTATGATAGAATATTCGTCGCGACTGGACAGTTAAACGATTAGATTTGCTTTTATCAGAATTATTTTATTTTACTTCTAATTCGTTAAGTGTTTGGTTGTGTGATTATGACAAAAATGAATACATGCTTAAATATAAAAATAAATCCTAATATCTTTTAGGATACATTTTCATAAGATTAATTCTAAGGTTTACTTGGGGACAAGTAAAGTTCAAGTGGGGGGATATTTGATGAACTCAAATAAGTACATTTTATTACCATCATTTATCCTATTTATTTGACTTGTTTTATTATATTATTTGTGAGAATTGATACGTTAATGTTTACTTTTGTAATTCTCAGGTAAAAACAAGTACTATGTGAAACTTGGCGATCTTGGACTAATTATGGAGCAAAACAAGCAAGAAGTTAAGAGTCTACTGAAATGTACAAGATCAAGACATTCTGCTCCAGATACGCCGCATCTTACTTATTACATACGGCGCATCACTATCAAGATTTCACAAGATATTATCCAAGGCGGCAAAGGACATGCGCCGCATCTAAGTATGGAGTTGCGCCGCATCTTCTGGCGGTGTACGAATATTCCTGAATATATTAATCTTGGACCCCACGCGAAGTTAAGTCAATGCGCCGCATCTACTTATTAGATGCGCCGCATCTTGCCCTCAGACAGAAACTATAAATACCCCAAAGTCAGACGAATTTCGGGGGTTCGACTTTTGGTACGTACGATATACGAAGGACAGAAACCCTAGGACGAATTCAGTCGAAGTAGCAGCACAAGACACACCTTGAACGAAGATACAAGAGTTGTAAGAAGGTCCTGCATGTATTCAATTCATTAAGTAGTTTTGTTTTATTGTATTAGTACACTTTAATTGGTCAGGATTGATGGGCTTGTGATCATGGATTAACCATGCACTTCGACTCCCCTTAAAATTGCTTTCCCATTAATTAAAGTTTATATGTTGATGTCTTTGGTGACTTTTATTAGTGCATTGATAACCTCTGTGTCTAGCTGAGCATTGCTTGGGTCGCCATGCCCCTTCCTCGCCTGTTTATTAGATCGCCTATGCATTCTATCGTCTGTAGAAAAGTAGGAAGAAAGATAAATAGGATAGTCATAAGTAATCATTAAGGGTTTACTCGCCGATAAGATTAGAACCAACGAGAAAGGACTTAATCTCGGTGCGTTGCATCGAACTATACACTTCATATAAAACTAGCAATAAAACAAGTGACAAGCTACTTAACTATCAGGACAGGTCTTCTTATTGTCTCAAGTATTTATCTGTGTACGTGTGTGCTACTCGCTGATTCGTGCCTATTAGTTTAGTTTATTATTTAATTGCAACCAAACCGTGCCAGTCTCTCAGGCTGAAACCCCCTTGCGTTAAATTAGGTTGTATAGCTAACTTAAGATATTAAAATACTGATTAGAATAACTAGATAATACGTTCCACTCTTAGTGATCGACACTCTACTTACCATTATATTCATACTGACCGGGTACACTGCTCGTTAAAGTGTGTGTGTTATTGATAAGTCAGCTAAATATAAATTTAAAACTTGAATACTGCTAAAACCACAACGACATACCGTGGGTATAAAAAGAGCATACGCACACGCGCATCAAACACCTGAGTTAAGAAGGTTCAAACTTGCATAATACATTAGTAGTTAGTAAAAATAAAACATAAAAAAAAATTAAATTGAAAATCATCAGGTCAGTCGATACGCCGTATCTTATGGAAAAAGATACGCCATATCGAGCCTGGAATAAATACGAATCAGAATAAAAGATGCGTCGCATCCTTAACCAGGGATGCGCCGCATTAAAATACTGACAGAAAGTTTTAAAGTCAAAAATAAAAATGCAGAAAATTAAATAAGATATGACCAGTGCAGGCGATGCGTCGCATCTTAGGATTGAGATGCGCTGCATCCTCTGCAGGTCTGACAGACTCAATACAAAATCAGAAAATAAAATAAAAGATAAGCATGGGTTGCCTCCCACGAAGCGCTTGTTTTTGTTCGAGTCACGAGCCTGACTCCACCCTTATTTACTGTGTAATAGGGTGTTGTTCCCCCCACTTGGGATCAAGTGCGGGTGATAGTAGCAATAAACACGAAAAGAGTGTAAATTTGCTATTAAAGATGGAGGAAATGCATAAAGATCATACCTTGGCAATATATGTACATCTTCCCTATTCTTACCCGGTTTGGTTGATAAATTGGATGACTTGACCACTTCATCTGAAAGAGTAGTATGTTGAGGAAAAAGGAGTCTCCTTTCTTCTTGGTTAGTCTCTTTGGTGGTAAGGCGTCCCTTGACTTCCGCAGAAGATGAGAAAGGGTATTTAGCAAGTAAAAGTTCGAGTTCCTCTATATCCTTCATAGGGTCGAAATCATCATCTTCATCAATCATAGCAATGTTTAAGAGCTCATCACCAAATTCTTCCTCGAGCTCCACCAAAAACGGGTTGATCACAGGTGCTTCATGTGCTTCAATAGGTAGTGTAATAAATTTGACCTCATCATTCTTTTGTTTTGCAACCTGTTTAGGAAAACTAGCAAGATTATTAGTAACGGGATTAATAATATTAAATAAATTTGTACCACTTTGTGTTGTAAGAGGCTCCAATTCATCTTGTGAATCTCCATCTTCAACTAGTGGTCTTGCAATTTCATAATCGTCCCGAATTTCATCCTTAAATAAGTAATCCCAGATTTCTTCAAAATCCCTCGTTGGGTCAAAATCTGGTTGAGGTATGTCATCATAAACTATGGCGTCAAATGGTTCGAAATCAAAATTAGAATACTTTTCATCTTCATCCGTTGGATTGTCTAATGGTGGTAATACGATTGCAGAATATTCTTCAACGTAGGGTTCTGTATACACATCATCTTGCACAATCTCCGGAGAAAAAGTACTATCAATAACAATTGCCGGAATTGGTTTCACGGTATATGACTCCTCCTCATCATCATTTGACATACAGCAAGTGTGTTAAAACGGCAACCCATTTCTTTCTTTCTTTGACTTAACCTTTTCCAGCAACAAGTATTCTTCCATACTAATTTCTTTCGTCTCAATGACTTGTGCACAATATCTTGCTCTCTTCCAGTTATACACCTGATTATTGCTCAAGGCTTTTTCCTCTTCAAATATAACATATTCTTCCATTGTAATATCCGGATCGTCCATCTTCCTGAAATAAAACTTACTCGTGCAAAAGAAGAGTGAAACAATCAAAGTAAAATAAAAGTTGCTGATATCAGTAGACGACGCGACGTATCCAGAAAGTTGGATACGCCGTATCTTATAATCGTTAAAATTTAATCAGACTTTTATTCAGAAAACAGATACGCCGCTTATAATTTTAGAGTGCTCCGTATCAGTTTTAAATTATCAAAAATTGATTATATTTATTAAAATTAAATGCGTCGTATTAACAAAAGCTAAAGCGCCGTATTTTCGTTACGTTTCAAAATACAAGATTTTTGATTTAGAAGATGCGCCGTATCGACAGAGATCGATGCGTCGGATCTGTTTAATAATTCGAAAACTGTTTTTAATTTAAATCGAAAATACGCCGTATCTGTTAAAACAGATGCGTCGTATGGCGTTAGGGTTTAGAAAAATTTCTTATTAAAAACAGAATACGCCGTATCTTGTGAAAGATGCGTCGTACTCGAATTTATTAAACGCGTTGTATTTTGTAAAAATTAAACGCAATACGCCGTATCTATGAAAATAGATGCGCCGTATCGTTTGTATCAGCTCAGTACAACGATAGCAGAATGCAGAAAAATACAGAAAAGAAAAACAAAAATAAAATCAAACAAAAAGAAACAAAAATTAAAGAAAACAAAATCACACAAAAACAGAAAATATGCAAACAATACAATGAATGCAATTTATCTAATATATAACAGGGTTAGTGGTTAGAATCTAAAAATAAACTAAAAAGAAAAACCTAATTAAATTAACAGATAATAACAATTCATTCCCCGGCAGCGGCGCAAAAAACTTGATGCGTGGTTTTTGTTCTAATTCTTTTATGTCCCCGGCAGCGGCGCCAAAAACTTGGTGCGCGCGTGTGTCGTTGCGGTTTAGCAGTATTAATGCCAACTCAAGTTTTAAATTTATATTTAGCCGACTTATCAATAACACACACACTTAACGAGCAGTGTACCCGGTCAGTATGAATATTATGGTAAGTAGAGTGTCGATCACTAAGAGTGGAACGTATTATCTAGTTATTCTAATCAGTATTTTAATATCTTAAGTTAGCTGTACAACCTAATCTAACGCAAGGGGGTTCAGCCTGAGAGACTGGCACGGTTTGGTTATGATTAAATATTAATCTAAACTAATGAGCACGAATCAGCGATTAGAACACACGTACACAGATAGATACTTGAGACAATAAGAAGACCTGTCCTGATAATTAAGTAGCTTGTCACTTGTTTTATTGCTAGTTTTATATGAAGTGTATATAATTAACCCTTTCTCGTTGGCTCTAATCTTATCGGCGAGTAAACCCTTAATGATCACTTATGTCTATCCCACTATCCTAGAATATTGAGCATTTGTGATGCCCACGTTTCGTATACGCTAGAATAGATAGGCGAGGAAGGGGCATGGCGACCCAAGCAATGCTCAGCTAGACACAGAGGTTATCAATGCACTAATAAAAGTCACCAAAGATATCAACATATAAACTTTAATTAATGGGAAAGCAATTTTAAGGGGTGCGCATGATTTTCCGTAGTCACATGACGTCGGCCCATCAATCCTGATGAATTAAAGTGTACTAATACAATAAAACAAAACTACTTAATGCCTAATCAAGTTTTAAATTTATATTTAGCCGACTTATCAATAACACACACACTTAACGAGCAGTGTACCCGGTCAGTATGAATATAATGGTAAGTAGAGTGTCGATCACTAAGAGTGGAACGTATTATCTAGTTATTCTAATCAGTATTTTAATATCTTAAGTTAGCTATACAACCAAATCTAACGCAAGGGGGTTCAGCCTGAGAGACTGGCACGGTTTGGTTATGATTAAATATTAAACTAAACTAATGAGCACGAATCAACGATTAGCACACACGTACACAGATAGATACTTGAGACAATAAGAAGACCTGTCCTGATAATTACGTAGCTTGTCACTTGTTTTATTGCTAGTTTTATATGAAGTGTATATAATTAACCCTTTCTCGTTGGCTCTAATCTTATCGGCGAGTAAACCCTTAATGATCACTTATGTCTATCCCACTATCCTAGAATATTGAGCATTTGTGATGCCCACGTTTCGTATACGCTAGAATAGATAGGCGAGGAAGGGGCATGGCGACCCAAGCAATGCTCAGCTAGACATAGAGGTTATCAATGCACTAACAAAAGGCACCAAAGACATCAACATATAAACTTTAATTAATGGGAAAGCAATTTTAAGGGGTGCGCATGATTTTCCGTAGTCACATGACGTCGGCCCATCAATCCTGATGAATTAAAGTGTACTAATACAATAAAACAAAACTACTTAATGAATTGAATACATGCAGGACCTTCTTACAGCTCTTGTATCTTCGTTCAGGGTGTGTCTTGTGCTGCTAATACGTCTGAATTCGGCTTTAGGGTTTCTGTCTCTCTCTTCTGAGTTAAGCTAAGTGTCCCGAAATTCGTCTGGCCTTGGGGTATTTATAGTTTCTGTCTGAGGGTTAGATGCGGCGCATAGGATAAGTAGATGCGGCGCATTGACTTAACTTCACGTGGGGTCCAAGATTAATATATTCAGGAATATTCGTACACCGCCTTAAGATGCGGCGTAACTCCATTTCTTTATGCGGCGCATGTCCTTTGCCGTCTTGGATTGTAACTTGTGAAATCTTGATAGTGATGTGCCGTATGTAATAAGTATGTTGCGGCGTATCTGGAGCAGAATGATCTTGATCTTGTACATTTCAGTAGACTCTTAACATCTTGCTTGTTTTGCTCCATAATTAGTCCAAAATCGCCAAGTTTCACATAATACTTGTTTTTACCTGAGAATTACAAAAGTAAACATTAACATATCAATTCTCGTATATAATATAATAAAACAAGTCAAATAAATAGGATAAATGATGATAATAAAATATACTTATTTGAGTTCATCAATATACTTTCCAACGGATCAGTTTTTGGCGCCGCTGCCGGGGAGGTTGTGTTGCGACAATATCGTTAAGGTTTAAACGATTTGTGACTTGGAGATCCTTCCTCGTGAAGTTATCGTTTTTATTTTGTATATATTTTCTTTTGAAAAATCACAAACACTTTTCCTAAAGTGTTAAAAAAAATGCAAAACCCAAAAATGTTTCCTTTTATTTTTCTTCTTTATCCTCTTAAACCGTTTAATTCTATCTTCTTATCCCTCTTTAATGTTTAATTCTTATGTCGTCACCGAATATTCCTTGTGCAAATTGTGGGTGTCCTCATGACGATTATCAATGTCAACCGTGGAATCAAGAACCTAATCCTTGGTATAATACTTTCGGTTTTGACAATTTCAAACCCCCACAGTATTCCATCATTCATCCTCATGAAAAATCTATGGTAGAATTGCTAGCCGAAGAACGAGCAGCGAAAAGGCATTCTAATTTTCTCAAGGCTTCCATTTTCGATGACGATGATGAGGATACTATTCAAATGAGGGAATATTATGAGAATTCGTCAGCTGCAATCACACCCGTCCAGAAAAAGCAGGAAGACAAGAGTATTGCAGAATTGCTAGCAGAAGAGCAAATGGAACGTATAAAAGCTATTTATGCTAGTAACAATGATGAGGAGGACGACGAGGAGTGTGCTATTCCTTTGAACGATATCATTTCTCAACTCCCTCAATCTATTACAATCACAGCCATCTTACCGACTATGGACTCCGAGGACTCTCTCATTATGGGGGATGAGCATCTTAGCACTATTCCTGAAAAGGAATCAGACGAATTAATAAAGTCTAGTGTTGAGGACCTTGTCTCAATCCAAAGTGAGTCGGAGGGTATTTCCGACAAAATGTGTGATTTGCCTCCTCTTGATGCTTCAAATGATCATTTTGAGACTTTCTCCGATTCTAACAATGATTGTACTACAAGTGATGACGATTCTTTATCTTATGAAAACATCGATTATGTTGAGGCATCACCTCCCCATTTTGAGCACAAGATGGATTCTGACCCAATCTCTCCATCATCTCCTATCCCCGTTGAGGATAGTGACTTTTTCTCAGTTAATTCTTTGAGTGGCAATCCCACTCCTTCTTCTCAACCAATTCTTTCCGACTCTTCCCCTTCCCTCACTTCATTTGAGGGAAGTGACTTTGTTTTGGAAGAGATCGATGCTTGTCTCAAAAATGATTCAATTTCACCAGAAATTGATGATACCGACTTTGATCCGGAAGGAGACATTCTCCTCCTCGAGAAGTTGCTTAATGATGATCCGTCACCTTCTCCCTCCGAAGGAAATTAAAACATCTAATAGTGATTATCTTCTTGAGGAGATCGCCGATGAACTCGCTCACATCGATCCAATCCCACCGGGGGATGAAGATGATGACTTTGATTTCGAATCAGATCTGAAAGAAGTGGAATATCTTTTATATCATGATCCATCACTTGATTCTAACCCTAAGAAAATCATCAAAGATAGTGATTCTCAAAATGATGATGATCATTTTGATTTCGGTGCTGATCGTAAAGAATGGGAAGATCTTTTATATGGCAAACCTTCTGATGATAAATCCTTTGGAGATAAAAACCCAAAAATGAAAACCGTGACTGAGCTAAATAACTTATCTCCTCTCTCTCCAGAGGATGATTTTCTTTTCTCTGATGAGTCTTCCATCGAGTATCCTATTGAGTTTTCTTGTGAAGACAAAGTGTTTAATCCAGGCATACTCGATGGTAGTAAAAATCATTCAATGATTAAATTGACTCCTGATAAGAATTTCAAGTTACATACCTCATTTGAGGAACTTTTAAATCTAGAGAAAAGTAATTCCCCTCTGTTCTATCTTAATGGTGAACTCCTATTCTGCATGGAGTTAAATCTGAATGAAACTTTACTCTCATTTCCTTACGGAAATGAGGACAAAGTTTTTGACCCCGGCATCTCCGCTTATAGTTTTTATTACTAAGAGCCGTGGGCATCTCATCGGAGTGGAACTTTCATGTACTTCAATGTTTATCCAAACATCTTGAATGAAAGTCCGATGAAGATTTTCTCTTCCACTTGCTTTCCCCATGGACCAATGAATTCGGGGTCGAGTCAAGCTAGTGACTCGGTTAACAAAAATATTTGCACTTCATGGGTGACAACCCATGTTTCTGATTTCTTTCTATTTTCTAACACTAAGTGTGGGGGAATTCCTCTACTGTGCTTTGTTTTGTGTGTTGTTTGCTCTTATTTTCAGGTTTCCCTAAGATCGTGATGATTGATGCGCCTGTTTACAATCCAGCCGTCCAATATCCAATCTTTTTGCTAACGACTATCTAAGGATATCTTATTAATCCTGTTTGTGAAAAAGATAATTCTTTCACACACTTGGCTATTAGTATTACCTTTTTACGTTCTAAGTATTGGCATAATAGCCGGTACTTTGAATATTGAGGGCAATATTCAATTCTAAGTGTGGGGGGGGGGGGGGGGGGGAATTCTAGCGAATTTGATCACATGTGTACCTTCTAGTGCCCTAGTACCCCTGTTTTTGACCAAAATTTTAAAATTTTTTTCGTTTTTAAATAAGAAATTGCATGAAAAAGAAGTGCTTTGCACATAAAAAAAAAGTGTTTATTCTTGATTAGGTTAGAACAAGGGGAATCCCGACTCTGCCAGAGTGTTGATCTGGCTGCTTCCTTAACGATTAGACTAAGGTTTTACGATTTGTGCAAATGAAAATGCTAAGCGTAGAGTAGTAGGTTATCTTTAGAGCTTATACAAGTAATTTATGGCTTTTCCTCCCAGAAGCTCCTAATCTGAATAAATTAGTGCTATTTTCAAACGTTTGAACGTTAAAATCATTTTGTTATGCAAAACAAATTTTTATACAATTTTGATATAGAGTCCGAGTTCAACTTTTTATTTTAATTTTTGAGAAAGCATTCTAAAAAAAAAAAAGTGAAAAAATGAAAAAATGAAAAATGAAGAAAAAATGGAAAAATGGAATGATATTGCAAAATAAGTAAATGGAATGATATTGCAAAATGCAATAAGTTATGATGTTGCAAAAATAAAGATGTATATATTGTTTATATGAATAAATGTAGGAAACTTGCTTTTTCGTAAATTTGAATCGGAAGTTGAACTAGGATTCGTCAATTTTGTCATAAAGGTTAAACGGTAATTTGGTAGATTGTTGATTTCAAAGATCCCGAAAGCTCCGGTACTATTCTCTGTGAGGTGTCAAAAGCCTGGTCACCTAAAACCAACTGGTTTGGGATGTGCCGAGAAGAAAGTCGTTACATGGAGTGATCTCACCTTTGAGTCTCTAATCTCTAAATGATCGTTTGTTGTTATTTATATAAGTATTTAATACTAGTTTAGTGGGAAAATCCAAAATCTTTGAAATCGAAATTCCGCTGATTCCGGTACTATTCTCTGTGGGGTGTCAAAATCCTGGTCACCTAAAACCAACTGGTTTGGGATGTGCCGAGAAGAAAGCCGCTACATGAAAAAGGCCCTTTTCGATCCTTAGATTTTCGAGGTTTCCGGTAAATTAGTATTTGACTTAAACAAATAACAACCATAATAAATGTCGATTTTTGCGGTCAAAATTTTGAAAATGAGCACACTCACCTAACTTGAATAATTGTGGGAGTGAAAAGTTAAGTTTCGGCTTACATAGATTATTAGTATAAGTAGTGTTAGCATTTTACAAAAACATTTGCACAATGAGTTTAAGCTTAGTTGGGAGTATAAAAAAGAGGATGACGATTACAATTCTCTGGAGACACCCATTTTGTGTGAATCCCGTTCCATGATACCATTTTTGAAAATCAAGCATGTTATCTATTTTTGATCTAGTTTAAATTTCTTGCATCAAATAAAAAGTCAAAACGGGGTATACCTGGTATTCTTTTGATCCTTTCATTACTTTATATGATCGGATTGCTAGGGACTAGCAATTGATAGTGTGGGCAACAAGCTTCCACAGTCCATGTTGGCTCTGTTTACTTCTCGGTTGAAGATTAGGACTTTGATGACCACTAGATCATTCGAAGGGACTTAGCCTGTAAGAGGAGGAAATGTTACCTCCCCTACTTGGTTTACCTCCTACTCCGTTACCTTTCTTTTTAAGTTGGCTTCGCCCCAACGAACCATGAGTAATGGGGCTTCGAGAGGAGTAGTATCTTTAGCCAATTGAGTGTCGGACATTTTTGCCTTTCCCTTCTTGATACCCTTCACCAAATGTGCCAATTGCCCAGACTTTACAGCTTCTTCTATCTGCTTCTTTAGCTCCCTGCAACTGTTCGTATCATGGTCATAATCTTCATAAAAGTGACAATACTTGCTGGTATCCCTATTTTTACCCTTGCTTGTCATGCGAAGGGGTGCTTCGAAGGCCTTAGCAGCCTTCTCTGTTGCAAGTATTTCCTTCGAAGATTTGGTTAAGCTTCCTAGCAAATCGTGGTTAGGACCTTTGTACGGAGAAAACCCGTCTCTGCTTTTGTTCTTGTTCTTTGACCCTTCCCACACAGAATGCTTTGAGAACTTGCTATTGTTGTCTCTATCGATCGGAGCACCGTTAGTAGATACTTCCTTTGCTTCAATCCAAGTATATGTCTTTTCCATTAACCCCTTGTAAGCTGTTGGAAGGTCAGTGGATAAGAATTCCCCAAGCTCCGATTTCGAAGACAATGTACGAAGCCTGAGATACGCTAATCTTCATGTAGACTCAAAATTTGCAAAGTTTCATCGGTGTACGGTGTACCTAGTGACAAAAGCCCTTGTGCTTTCGTTCTCCTTTTGTTTAATGTTGTGCACCGTCAGATGGGTCCTTGTAAACTTCTTTTGCTGACTGAAGTGTGATCGGAACTTAGCCTTGTGATCATCAAGATTGACAATGCTGCCAGGATTTTGCCCATTCCACCAACTACGGGCAGAATCCCGTAGGGTATACGTAAACATGTGACAGGCCACAAGCACGACCTACTTTTGTATCTTAATAGCCCCTTCGAACAAATATAGGAAATTGTTCGGATCCCCCTTCCCATCATAAGTTCCAATATGCGAAGGCATTTTCAACCCATCAGGCAATGGGTAGTCTTCTATCCACCTAAAGAAGGGTGTAGCCGAACTCATAGGGTCCAAGTATAAACAATTATAGGGTGGTGCATACATAGGAATAGTATTATACGGATTATGGTTTAGGGGTATTCCCATAGTAGTTTGGCTAGGGTAGGACTGATAAGGTGTGTTCATGCCGAACGGGTAACCATTTCCCATGGCATACGGATGGTATACCGTAGGATGCCCGAAGGGTATGCTCCCATAAACCTTGAGGATATACTATCACAGATGGTATCCGGATGGTTATTAGGCTGCCCATTTACTGGAGGATATAAACCTTGAGGATAAGATTGAGTTTGGAACGAGGGGTACATACCATTGGGAGGAAGATTTCCTCCCGTATTAATTGTAGGCGAATTGCCTTCTACGCCTGATGCGTGAGAAGGCTGCAACGGAACCCCTGCTTCGGTTCTTCCAAGATGAGCTACTAACAATGGAGGCAAATTCACCCCCGTCTCTTCCCTTCGTTGGCTCCTCCCGTTGGAACCTTTGACAACCGCTCCTTCTCTCCTGGTCGGAGCCCTCTCCGGGACTCCTTCGAACCCAACGGATCTTCTGCTTAGCCTTCGACCCACTGGTGACCCAATCCTTAGGGCCGAGAGTGTTGCTACTTGGGCCGAAGGCCTAGGCTCCATTTCCATCTCTTCATCATACTCGTCACTTGAGTATTCCAGTTCCCTTCGCATCTCAGCATTCCTAACTTGCCTTTTGCGAGCCCTTAAGAGAGATTCCAACGCTTCGTGGTTGGCTTCGACAAAGGCTGGGCTAATAACAAGCTCCGGATTGGCTGATGTCGAAGCATGATGGTTGGGTGTTATTTCTGGGTGAGAACGTGTTGTGAACGTGGAAGCGGTTATTGGGGGAAGGTTGTTGGAGTCGTTAATTGGTATTGGTGCCAAGGTCGAGAAACCCAGGGGGGGGAGTATCTTCTCTCCCTTGATCCATGCCGGATATATAGTGAAAGTAGTTGGTTGGTTATAAGCTTGGAAATAACGAGACCAATTGTAGCGGTCCCACGGATGGCGCCACTGATTGTACAATAAATTGCACGACCAGGCCTTCGAGGATGATCAAAGGATTTATGGGGTGTTGAGGTTGCGCCAAGCTTGTCTTTAGCCTGAAATAAGAAATACTAAGACACTACGTTAAGTGATTGCGCAGGGGTTGGGCCCTGCGAACCACCTCCAGCATGCGAATAAGTATGTGTTATGATAATGTTGGTAGTAAATTGAGGGAGTTCAGTTAGCATACCATGGTTCTTGCCCGTCTAAGCTATTTATAGGGAGAAATAGGCCTTAGAGGGCAGTTGCACTTGATTCGGAGATCATGGGGGCGTCCCATGATTTGTGGTAACCGCTAAGGCTTTGTAGCCCACGTTCTCCTCCTTGGTGGGAAATCCTAAGGGAAGAGGGGACGCGGGTATGACCAGGTCAGAATAGTTCTCCGTCCTAGTTCCTTCGAAGGAGATACCCCGAAGGGCTTAAGGCTTCGATTGGCGGATTCCCACATGGTAACCACTTCATAGATGAATGGTTTTACGCCAATGAAACATTTTAGGAGATTGACCTGGGCCTTCGAAGAGAAGGCTTCACACAGGCTCGAAGGGGAGTCCTTCGACCCGTTCGGAGGGTACATCATCAACCGTTAAGTGTTTAAATAGTATTTCCCGTTAGTCTCTCCGCTAATATTTTTTGCACTATTAGTCCTCATTTTTTAAAATGATTTAAAAAGGGCAGCATAGGTTCGAACTCGGGTCTTGTTGCCCAAAAACCAACGCCCCAACCACTGGACTAAGCGTCCAGTGGTGTAATTATATCAAAATAAATTCTATTTAACCTTTATTTACATTTTTGTCCTTTTTTACGTTCTCGTCCGTTTTTTTACGTCTTATCCGTTTTTATACGTTTTTGTCCATTTTCATCCTTTTTCGTCCGTTTTTATATGTTTTCGTCCATTTTTTACGTTTCACCCATTTTTTTACGTTTTCGTCCGTTTTTATACATTTTTTACGTTTTTGACAATTTTTATCCGTTTTCCTCCGTTTTTATATGTTTTCGTTCGTTTTTTTTACGTTCTCGTCTGTTTTTATACGCTTAGATTATACGTTTTTGTTCATTTTTTTACGTATAAAACGAACGAAAATGTATAAAAACGGACAAAAACGTATTAAAACGAACGAAAACATAAAAAAAACAGACGAAAACGTTATAAAAACGGACGAAAACATAAAAAACAGACAAAAACGTAAAAAAAGGACAAAAACGTAAAAAAAGAATAAAAATGTATAATAACGGGCAAAAAACGTATAAAAACGGACGAAAACATAAAAAACGGACAAAAGCATGTAAAAACGGACGAAAACGATAAAAAAACGAATATAAACGTATATAAATGGACAAAACATATAAAAACGGACGAAAACATAAAAAAGGGACAAAAACGTATAAAAATGGACGAAAACGTAAAAAAAGAGACGAAAACGTAAAAAAAGGACAAAAGCGTATAAAAACGGATGAAAACGAACAAAAACGTATAAAAAAGAACAAAAACGTATAAAACGGACGAAAACATATAAAAACGGATGAACACGTATAAAAACGGACAAAAACGTAAAAAAACGGACGAAAACGTAAAAAACGGACGGGAACTTAAAATACGGAGACAAATGTAAAAAAATGGACGAAAACGTAAAAAAAACGGACGAAATCGTATAAAAACAGACGAAAACGGATAAAAACGAGTTTGAGCCAAAAAAAGGTTAAATATAATTTAGAAAAAATTACACGGATGGTCCTTGTGGTTTACACGGATTTCATGTTTTGGAGCTATTTCATTTTAATTACGCCAGAGATACCTATTTTGTGAAACGTTGCACACTTTTTGTCCCTATTTTGGATGGGCCGTTAGTTTGACCGTTAAGTGTATAAATATTATTTGCCCGTTTATCCATCCGTTAGTATTTTTTGCATCGTTAGTCCTCATAGCAATTTTCATCTTATTAATACACACAAAGCCATTTCATCCCCATTTATACTTCATCCCCATTTTCATTATTTACTCAGTATCTATACAACGCATCAAAAATCAAACATAAACCCAATATCACCACCAAAAACCCAGATCCACATCACACAAAAAATTCGATTACTGACAAAACCCTCCAACAAATCCAATAAACACAAAAACTCACACCAATCTAAACCCAGAACTCAATTCAATCAAAATCGACACATGATATCAAATATAAAACTTTCCCTGGATCTGGAGTGAGTTGCTGTAAAATCTTGATATGGGTCGAAGATGGGTCGATATGGTTGTTTGGTATGGGTCGAAGATAGATCGACGGTATAAGATTGACATAGGGTGAGGAAAATGAGGTTTAATGGAAATGATAAAAGAGACGGATTTTGTTTATTCAGATCTATGGAATTTTGTTTATTAATGGCAATGATTAAAGATGAGGTTTAATATCAGATCTAACCTCATGTCCCGTTGTTGTTCATATCTGTCTCTTTGACATAATTTTGTTGTTCATATCAATCTTTAAATGGCAATGAGGTTTAAAGGCAATTTTGTTGTTCATATTGTCTCTTTGACATAATATATTCGTAAGTTTTCTTTTCATATTTGTATAAAATACTGATACCAATTTGTGAAGCTGCTGGTAAGCGTGAAACCATTCGAAGTACTTGAGAACATAAAACATAACTCATTCTTTTATCATTTCCATTAAACCTTATTTTCTTGATATTTTGACTCGATGTTTCTTGAAATAGACGAGGGGTTTGTGATATTTGTATATAAGACCATTGATAACGCGCGAAACGCGTCACAAGTCAAACCTCTTACGAAGAAAAGTCAACTCGCGACGGTTCGACGCGAAAATCGATTGAAATATACCGGATTAGTGAATACCCGGGTCGAGGTCCAATGAAGCGTGAAATTTAGGATATCGTTTTCGGTTCGGAATTAAAATGCTTAAAAAGACGAGGGTTGCTTGGTTTTTAAAATCTAATAAAACGAAAATTAAAAAAACATAAAACGGAACTAATAACGAGTAAAAACGTAACAATCTATGAAAAATAAACCTACGGGTACCAAATTAATTTTCCTAAGTCCTAATTAATAAAAGAAAATTTTAGAAAAAAGAATTATATTTTTATGATTAATATTTTATTTAATATGAATTAAAAACTGAATTAAAGAAAATAAATGATTAAAAATATTAAAACGTTTTAGAAAAATCTGGAAATTTTATGGAAAATACTTTAACGTATACAGAAGCTAGGAAAAATAACAAAACAATTACAGCTTATTGGAATCAGCTGTTTGAAAACAAAACAGCTTAAAAGGCTTAAAGTGAAAAATGGGTTAAAAGGATAATTGTGCAAAGGATAACCAATACAAGACCCTAGGGCAGTTGGTTAACGTGTGGGGTGTGTGAGGTTATGAGCAAGAGGTCACAGGTTCGAACCTGGCCTCTAGCTTTTTGCTAATTATAATTTTTTTTTTGGTTTTTCTTTTCTAAAACTAATTAAGCACATGAACATAAGCTATTTTATAAACTACAACTTTTTCTGAAAACTTGAAATAAGCAAATAAATGAGCCATAAAGGCTGGACAGTTGACAAAAAAAACAAGAAATAAGCTGAAGTTGGATCCAAAGGGCTGAATAAGCTATCTATAAGCTAAGTAGGGACTAAAATAAGCTAAATGAGAGTGAGATTAATCTAAATGAGCAACATGAATCAGAATAAGCTAAGGATATAAGCAGAAAAGCACTGTTGATCAATATTAAGCTAATGGGTACAAGTTGCAGTCCTAACATAGCCTGCTGAGGCAGTTCTCTAGCTTATGAAAAAGCTGTTCATCAATAAGCCAGTCAATCACAACTTACCACTTATTAAGTTCATCCTCTAGACTAACTATAACTACAAGATTAGGTACTGGAAATCACAATTAAGCACTAGAACTGACCTCCAAAATTGGCTTGTACAGAAATGATTCATGTTGTTGTTCTGTGACATCAAACCCACTGATTTGATCATAAACACACCAAACCTTCATGGATTCATACCATATTCTGAACATCCCTTTCACACATTAGATTGATCATAGAAATGCCAAAAGCAAGTATCACAATAGCTTAATCCTGCAGTAATCTTGTGAGATCATAATTTACCCTAAAACCTATGTTAATCAACACAAATCCATGAAATCCTCAAAATCAAGCCAAAATAACCTAATCACTGCTATTCTAAGTTACTCTAAGCAAGATTCAAGGTTACCAAGTGCAAATGAACAGTGATGGGTCATTTTGACCCATTTTGACCCAGTTTACCAACTGTGCCAAACACCACTTTAAATACTGATAAAACTAAGTAAGGCCAGAACAAGCTTGGTTTTCCGAGGACTAATGTTCTACCAACTATATTAAGGCTGAAATAACAAAAAGCAATCACACTTTAGTACTGAAATAAGCTAAATAAGCAGTTTGACCGTATGGTTGACTTTTTGGCAAACTTTGAAATTGAAACTGAATTGAAATTAGAAATAAATAACTACAAAGCTGAATTCAAAATTACAACTAATTTGAATGAAAACCCAGAAATATTTAAGCAACAATAAATTAAAAAAGACAATAAATTATATTAAACTACACTAAAATTCTAACTAAAATCTACTACTCGATTGTGTGCTTGAGGAGGCCTTTTTATACTTCCAAAAACCTTCTCTCATCATTCCGAATTCATCCCAACCATTGAATATCTTTCATTTGATCTCAGCCCTCCATTCGCATTTTGGCGGGAAAATGGGGGTAGTGGGATTTGGCTTGGATTAGCACGTGGGGAGTTGGTGTGAGTGTGAGGGTAACATGGGTTAGCTGGAAAGGTGTGGGAGAGGTTGAGTGTAGCAGAGAAGGACAGAGGAGTGGGTGAGTGGTGGTTTTGGCGCGTTAGACGGTTTTGGGAACAAGAAAGGGTGGTTTTGACTTTTGGGTTGACCGTGGGTTTTAGCTAAAATACGGGGTAAAGGGTGGGTTTGTTTTGGGCTTTGTGGAGTTGGGCCTAGGAATTAGGATAAGGGTTGGCTTTAAGGATTGGGTTTTGTTGGTTTAGGTTAGGATTAGGTTTAATTAAGTTATAGGTTTAGGATAGAGTTTGGTTTAAAGTTTAGGGACCATATGTGTAAAATCTGAAAATTGAGGGACCAAATTTGTCATATGAGCAAAAATAATTCCAAGGGCCACTCTTGACAAATTTGTATTCTTGAAGGTTGATACTGACATCTTGATCAATTTTTCGGTCCAAACTCGTAAATTCCATTCCGGCCTCGGCTTTTCACGCTTTTCCAATCCTGTGCTCGGTTTTGTCCGTATTTGCCCTGTTTTCGATCCTTTTGTACCTGAAACACATAAAAACACAAACCAAGAATATTTGCAGTATAATATGGTCTATTTGGGTGTTTTTTGTTGTTTTCTAGTCTAAATGGGTATAAAAATGATGAGTATTTACACACTCATCAATCCCCCACACTAAACTATTGCTAGTCCCTAGCAATCCGATCATATGAAGTAATGAAAGGAACCAAGTATACCCTTTTTCGACTTTTTATTAAATACGAGAAATTTAAACTAGAACAAAAATAATAACATGCTTGATTGTCAAAAATGGTATCATGGAACGGGATTCACACAAAATGGGTGTCTCCAGGGAATTGAAATCGTCATCCTCTTTTTTATACTCCCAACTAAGCTTAAACTCAATGTGCAAATGTTTTTGTAAAATGCTAACACTACTTATACTAATAATCTATGTAAGCCAAGACTTAACTTTTCACTCCCATATTTATTAAAGTTAGGTGACTGTGCTTGATTTTCCAAATTTTGATCACAAAAATCGACGTTTATATAAAATTTTGACTAATACTAGTTGAAAGATAGATTTAAAATTCACAACAAGCAAGTTTCAAAACTTTATTGCATTTTGCAATATCATTCCATTTTATTTTATTTTTTTTCTTTTCATTTTTTCATCATTTTTTCCATCATTTTTCTTCTTTTTATTATTATTATTATTATTATTATTATTATTATTATTATTATTATTATTATTATTTATTTACTTGTGCAACTAACGGAGTTTCACGGGAACCAAGACCTTACACCTTCCTAGAATAAAGGATCCAAGGGCTGTTACAACGGAGAGTTCCAAGACCTTAACGCCTTTCAGAATTAAGGGTCCAAGGGCCGGTGTAAGAGGGTAGTCAAGACCTAAACGCCTTCCGGAAATAAGGATCCAAGGGCCGATCTTGAACCTTAGCTTTTTAGCACATTCATTTATTATTTAACTTTTACATTACTATGACATATGCTTGTTCCGAAGTTTAAATAAATCTTTGAACTAGTATTTTTCAAAATCGTATGAAAAAATGATTTTGTGTGTTCAAATGTTTGAAAATAAGCACTTATTAAGTCAGATTAGTTATCTCCTGGGAGGAAAAGCCATAGATTACTTGTATAAGCTCTAAAGAGAACCAACTACTCTACGCTTAGCATTTTCATTTGCACAAATCGTAAAACCTTAGTCTAAATGTTAAGGAAGCAGCCAGATCAACACTCTGACAGAGTCGGGATTCCCTTTGTTCTAACCTAATCAAGACTAAACACTTTTATTTATTTCAATTTCTTATCTAAAAACGACAAAAATTTTAAAATTTTTGGCCAAAACGGGGGTACTAGGGCACTAGAAGGTACTTATGTGACAAAATTCGCGAGAATTCCCCCCCACACTTAGAATTGAATATTGCCCTCAATATTCAAAGTACCGGCTATTATGCCGACACTTAGAACGTAAAAAGGTAATACTAATAGCCAAGTGTGGAACAGAAATCTCTATTTTCACAAACAGGATTAAAAAGATATCCCTAGATAATCGTTAGCAACAAGATAGGATATTGGGCGGCTGGATTGAAAACAGGCGCGTCAATCATCACAATCCAAGGGAAACCTGCAAACAAGGGCAAACAACACACAAACAAAGCACAGTAGAGGAATCCCCCCACACTTAGTGTTAGAAAATAGAAAGAAGTCAGAAACATGGGTTGTCACCCATGTGGTGCTAATGTTTTTGTTAACCGAGTCACTAGCTTGACTCGACCCCGAATTCATTTGTTCTTGGGGAAGCATGTGGAAAAGATAATCTCCATCGGACTTTCATTCATGATGTTTGGATAAACATTGAAGTACTTGAAAGTTCCACTCCGATGAGATACACCCGGCTTAAAAGAATGAGAGATGCCGAGGTCAAAAATTTTGTCCTCACTCCCGAACGAGTGACTGAAAGGACAATCTACCTTATAGGAAAAGAAAGGTAGAAAAACTCGAACGACATATGTGACGTCAATATAATGGCAATCCTCAGACGGAACTGTCACATATGTCGGAGAGAGAATGTCTCTATGAATCACGGGATTGATATTTGAGGTCATATCATCTGGATTAGAAATAATAGAGTCCTTGACCTCATCGTTTTCTAACTCTTCATCAAAGAGAGGATTTATTTTGTTTGAAAAGTACTCGTCATCAAATTCAAACAGAGAGTTCGAATAGACTTTGAGACTTTCATTTGGAATGTCCTTATTAGAAAGTGATTCGTCATCACTAGAGGAAAAATCATTTTTGAAATTGAAAAGAGGGTTAGAAAACGTCTCGGAAAAATCCTCTGAAGTATCAGGAGGATAATCATCATCAAAAGACCAATCACATTCACTGTCCGATATATCCTCAGACTCACTTGGGATTGGGATAAGGTTCTCAGCACTAGACTTTATGAATTCGTTCGATTCCTTTTCAGGAATAGTGCTAAGATGCTCATCCCCCATAATCAGAGAGTCCTCGGAGTCCATAGACTGTAAGATGGATGTGATTGCAATAGACTGAGGGAGTTGAGAAATAATATCACTCAAAGGAATAACACTCTCCTCGTCGTCCTCCTCATCATTATTGCTAGCATAAATGGCTTTTATACGTTCCATTTGCTCTTCTGCTAGCAATTCTGCAATACTCTTGTCTTCCTGCCTTTTCTGGACAGGTGTGATTGCAGCTGACGAATTCTCATAATATTCCTTTATTTGAATAGTATCCTCATCATCTTCATCAAGAATGGAAGCCTTGAGAAATTTGGCACGCGTTTCCGCTGCTCGTTCTTCGGCTAGCAATTCTGCTATAGATTTTTCATGAATGATGGAATACTGTGGGGGTTGGACATTGTCAAAACTGGGAGTATTAAACCAAGGATTAGGTTCTTGATTCCACGGTTGACATTCATAATCGTCATGAAGACCCCCATAATTTGCACAAGGAACATACGGAGCATTTTGAAACGATGTATCATTGAAATTTTGATAACATGGTTCTTGCTCAAATGAATTCTAAGGAAGGTGGCTGAAATCGTTTTGAAAATTTGAATAAGTGAATGTATTTTCGATTTCAGAAGTGCAACATATACAAAGTCCGTGAGTAAACCCACATTCCTTGCAAAAACACCGTTCACAAAGTGAATCATCTCCCGACGGATCTCCACAATTAAAGCAATTATGCTGATTGATTGGAGATGGCTGGGATTGTGGAGGGTAGTCGGAAAAATTGGGCGGTTCATTGAAAGAATTTAGATTTGGATCATAAGCAAATGAATTCCTCGAACCGCAAAACAAACAACTTCCGTTCCGAATATCATTACCACATCGTTCGCACGTACACCAACGACACGGTAAACCGAAAAGCGGCTCTCCACAACCGACGCAAGGAATTAATGATTCCATCAGAATTAAACATAAAGAGGATTAAGAAGATAGAATTAAATGTTTAGAGGGTACGGGAGAAAGAATTAAACGGATAAGAGGGATAAGAAGAATCTTTTTGGGATTTTTGAAAAACATTTTGAAGAACACAAAGGAAAAAGGAAAATAAATTTTGAAAAGAAAATCTTTTTGGGTTTTTTTTTTTTTTTTTTTTTTTTTTTTTAAGAAAATATTTACGAAGAAAACGATAACTTCTCGGGAGAAGGGTCTTCAAGTCACTAATCGTCAAACCGTAACGATATTGTCGCAACACACCTCCCCGGCAGCGGCGCCATTTTGATAACGCGCGAAACGCGTCACAAGTCAAACCTCTCACGAAGAAAAGTCAACTCGCGACGGTTCGACGCGAAAATCGATTGAAATATACCGGATAAGTGAATACCCGGGTCGAGGTCTAACGAGGCGTGAAATTGAGTATATCGTTTTCGGTTCGGAATTAAAATGCTTGAAAAGACGAGGGTTGCTTGGTTTTTAAAATCTAATAAAACGAAAATTAAAAAAACGTAAAACGGAACTAATAACGAGTAAAAACGTAACAATCTATGAAAAATAAACCTACGGGTACCAAATTAATTTTCCTAAGTCCTAATTAATAAAAGAAAATTTAAAAAAAAGAATTATATTTTTATGATTAATATTTTATTTAATATGAATTAAAAACTGAATTAAAGAAAATAAATGATTAAAAATATTAAAACGTTTTAGAAAAATCTGGAAATTTTATGGAAAATACTTTAACGTATACAGAAGCTAGAAAAAATAACAAAACAATTACAGCTTATTGGAATCAGCTGTTTGAAAGCAAAACAGCTTAAAAGGCTTAAAGTGAAAAATGGGTTAAAAGGATAATTGTGCAAAGGATAACCAATACAAGACCCTAGGGCAGTTGGTTAACGTGTGGGGTGTGTGAGGTTATGAGCAAGAGGTCACAGGTTCGAACCTGGCCTCTAGCTTTTTGCTAATTATAATTTTTTTTTGGTTTTTCTTTTCTAAAACTAATTAAGAACATGAACATAAGCTATTTTATAAACTACAACTTTTTCTGAAAACTTGAAATAAGCAAATAAATGAGCCATAAAGGCTGGACAGTTGACAAAAAAAAAAGAAATAAGCTGAAGTTGGATCCAAAGGGCTGAATAAGCTATCTATAAGCTAAGTAGGGACTGAAATAAGCTAAATGAGAGTGAGATTAATCTAAATGAGCAACATGAATCAGAATAAGCTAAGGATATAAGCAGTAAAGCACTGTTGATCAATATTAAGCTAATGGGTTCAAGTTGCAGTCCTAACATAGCCTGCTGAGGCAGTTCTCTAGCTTATGAAAAAGCTGTTCATCAATAAGCCAGTCAATCACAACTTACCACTTATTAAGTTCATCCTCTAGACTAACTATAACTACAAGATTAGGTACTGGAAATCACAATTAAGCACTAGAACTGACCTCCAAAATTGGCTTGTACAGAAATGATTCATGTTGTTGTTCTGTGACATCAAACCCACTGATTTGATCATAAACACACCAAACCTTCATGGATTCATATCATATTCTGAACATCCCTTTCACACATTAGATTGATCATAGAAATGCCAAAAGCAAGTATCACAATAGCTTAATCCTGCAGTAATCTTGTGAGATCATAACTTACCCTAAAACCTATGTTAATCAACACAAATCCATGAAATCCTCAAAATCAAGCCAAAATAACCTAATCACTGCTATTCTAAGTTACTCTAAGCAAGATTCAAGGTTACCAAGTGCAAATGAACAGTGATGGGTCATTTTGACCCATTTTGACCCAGTTTACCAACTGTGCCAAACACCACTTTAAATACTGATAAAACTAAGTAAGGCCAGAACAAGCTTGGTTTTCCGAGGACTAATGTTCTACCAACTATATTAAGGCTGAAATAACAAAAAGCAATCACACTTTAGTACTGAAATAAGCTAAATAAGCAGTTTGACCGTATGGTTGACTTTTTGGCAAACTTTGAAATTGAAACTGAATTGAAATTAGAAATAAATAACTACAAAGCTGAATTCAAAATTACAACTAATTTGAATGAAAACCCAGAAATATTTAAGCAACAATAAATTAAAAAAGACAATAAATTATATTAAACTACACTAAAATTCTAACTAAAATCTACTACTCGATTGTGTGCTTGAGGAGGCCTTTTTATACTTCCAAAAACCTTCTCTCATCATTCCGAATTCATCCCAACCATTGAATATCTTTCATTTGATCTCAGCCCTCCATTCGCATTTTGGCGGGAAAATGGGGGTAGTGGGATTTGGCTTAGATTAGCACATGGGGAGTTGGTGTGAGTGTGAGGGTAACATGGGTTAGCTGGAAAGGTGTGGGAGAGGTTGAGTGTAGCAGAGAAGGACAGAGGAGTGGGTGAGTGGTGGTTTTGGCGCGTTAGAAGGTTTTGGGAAGAAGAAAGGGTGGTTTTGACTTTTGGGTTGACCGTGGGTTTTAGCTAAAATACGGGGTAAAGGGTGGGTTTGTTTTGGGCTTTGTGGAGTTGGGCCTAGGATTTAGGATAAGGGTTAGATTTAAGGATTAGGTTTTGTTGGTTTAGGTTAGGATTAGGGTTAATTAAGTTATAGGTTTAGGATAGAGTTTGGTTTAAAGTTTAGGGACTATATGTGTAAAATTTGAAAATTGAGGGACCAAATTTGTCATATGCGCAAAAATAATTCCAAGGGCCACTCTTGATAACTTGGTATTCTTGAAGGTTGATACTGACATCTTGATCAATTTTTTGGTCCAAACTCGTAAATTCCATTCCGGCCTCGGCTTTTCACGCTTTTCCAATCTTGTGCTCGGTTTTGTCCGTATTTGCCCTGTTTTCGATCCTTTTGTACCTGAAACATATAAAAACACAAACCAAGAATATTTGCAGTATAATATGGTCTGTTTGGGTGTTTTTGGTTGTTTTCTAGTCTAAATGGGTATAAAAATGATGAGTATTTACACACTCATCAACCATTTTTAGTGTACTCACTAATGTTGGTGTTCCATTGGTATAGATTCCCAACCTCAGGTTTTTCGTGTGTTGGAGTGGGTTTGGAGCTCTAGAGATGTGTTTTGGTTGGTGGAAATAAGTGATTCTTTGAGGGAGATGGTTGTGGTGGTGATGGGTTATGGTGGGCGGTGATGGTTTGTGGTGGTTTCCGGCGTGTAGTGGTGGTGATGACATCACAGCCATGATGAAACTATTAGAGATAATTCTGGGTGAATATTGTGTGGATAAAAATTTGACATAAAATGAAAATTGATATTAGGACTAACGATGCAAAAAATATTAACGGATGGACTAACGGGCAAATAATATTTATACACTTAACGGTCAAACTAACGGTCCATCCAAAATAGGGACCAAAAATGTGCAACGTTTCACAAAATAGGTATCTCTAGCGTAATTAAAATGAAATAGCTCCTAAACATGAAATCCGTGTAAACCACAAGGACCATCCGTGTAATTTTTTCTTTATTTTGATATAATTACACAACTGGACGCTTAGTCCAGTGGTTGGGGCGTTGGTTTTTGGGCAACAAGAACGAAGTTCGAGCCTACGGTGCCCTTTTTAATTCATTTTAAAAAATGAGGACTAACAGTGCAAAAAATATTAACGGAGGGACTAACGGGCAAATACTATTTAAACACTTAATGGTCAAACTAACGGCACATCCAAAATAGGGACTAAATGGGTGCAAGGTTTCAAAAATAGGTATCTCTGGTGTAATTAAAAAGACTTAGGGACTAAACATGAAATCTGAGCAAACCACAGGGACCAAACGTGTAATTTTTTCTTAATTTTAGTTCTAAAAGCCAAGATTTATAAACAGTGTATATTCTTTTCATTAAACGGTGGATTTTGTTAGTCAACGCTTTTTATGAAACCCGTCAAACTAAAACAAAACCTGGTGGCTGGTTTTTAATTCCTATGAATCTAATTGGTGGACTTTAGTAACCAGGAAGCTCACTTGATCCTATAAATACACATTTCTACACTTCATCTCAAACAACAAAGAAAACCAAATATAACTGATGATGTACCCTCCGAACGGGCCGAAGGACTCCCCTTCGAGCATGTGCGAAGCCCTCTCTTCGGAGGCCCAGGTTAATCTCCTAACACGTTTCATTGGCGTAAAACCATTCATCTATGAAGTGGTTACCATGTGGGAATCCGCCAATCGAAGCCTTAAGCCCTTCGGGGTATCTCCTACGAAGGAACTACAACAGAGAGCTACCTTGACCTGGTCATACCCACGTCTCCTCTTCCTTTAGGCTTTCCCGCCAAAACAGAGATCGTGGGCTACAAAGCCCGAGCGGTTACCACAAATCATGGGACGCCCCCATGATCTCCGAACAAAGTGCAACCGCCCTCTAAAGCCTATTTCTCCCCTATAAATAGCATTAGACGGGCCACATACTTACTTGCACGCTGATGCGTTCGCAAAAGGTTTTAAATTTATAAACAAGAATTACCGATTAACTAGGAACACATTCGGGCAAGTATACCCTAGTCGTATGTAGTATAGGGGTTGGTAAGTCAAGGTCGTCCCAAGAGACTTGGTTGCACTCAAGTGTCGTTTGTTTGTTTAAGCAAGTAACAAGTTGATGGTTATGATTGTCACGGATCAAACCAACAAGAAAAGCAATATAAGAACAATCACACAAAGAACATACATGTTTGGACAAATGATCACAAGGATATTAGGATGGTTAGTTTGGAAAACATATTATCATTGGTAATCCTTTCGACCTATAGAACCAATTATAATAGTCTAGTGTTTTATAAATCAAATATACATAAGCTTTAATCAATTGGTCATGTCATAAAACTCATGCCTAAACCAACAACAAACAAAGAGTTCTTTCGACCCATAACTTTGATGTCATCAATTTGTGAAGTTCCATTTACTTGAAAAATAATGATTAGAACACATATTCAAAAGATGCCTTTCGACCTTTAATCTAAATTAAACTTTCACTTGTTATGTTTATTAATTTTCTCATACAATCGTCACAAAGTACAAGACCAAAACATTCGTCGACTAATGAATTGAAATCAACCACTATTGAGAATCCTTTCGACATATAGACTCAACAATAATTAATCAAAACAATAAACAAGACAAGTTCCAATTTAACCAAATATGATGTTATCATCATTATCCAAACAAACACTACAAATATCCAAACATCCTTTTATCACAAGTTATCATATAAACCAAACAAGTATTAAGACATCATTCACAAGACAAAACACATATCAAGAATCACATCATCAACACAATCAAAGAAACCAAACATGAATATTATTAAAAGAGAATATACCATAGTCCATAAGATGAAATACAATTCTTCTTTGTTTCCTATGACCTTCGACCAAACCATTCCCCCCCCCCCAACACCTCTGGAAAAGGGTGAGGGGTGGTTAAGAGAGATGGTTATTGAGTTTACATGAGAGATGAGAATAGTTGGATATGTTACTCTTCAAAATGGCCAAAATGGGTTGGTATATAAGCTTATGAGAAAGCTTCTCCTCCAAGTGTCATTAAAAATGACAGGTTTAGGAGTTATTATGACCATATGATCGGACTAGGGCCTTAATGATACATAAATAAGCATTAAAATTAACTTGGAGAAGTCAGATTCAGCCAACCGATCGGATGCGGGGCCATACCGATCGGTTGGAGCTCTCGGTGTTGACAACTTTGCTCCATCCGAATCGGATGCGGGGTCCTACCGATCGGATGGAGCCTTCTGGCTAGAAATGATAAAGACCAAAGTCCTATATTTTTTTCTTAGCTTTCCGTGGCCGCTTGAATCAACTAAATCCAAGTTCGTATGCTCAAGTTATGGCCAAAATGGTGGAGGTGTGTCGGGAACAACGAGTCTTCCATTATTTCTTTGTTTAAGCTTCTTTTCTTCATTTCTTTTGTCGTTTTCCTTCTTGTACTTTATTCTTGAGTCTTTGGAGTGACAACTTCATGATTTTATCTTCTCGAATATATTCCAAGAGACTCACTTTTGTCAGGAATTCTTCGTACATGCATAAATCTTCGTTTATTGATCATTTCTTCGTCTTTTTCTTCATTTTCTTTGTCGTGAGCTTCCATGAACCTAAAATAGAAATTATACTTCATTAAGTACCAAAAGTTCATAAAAGTGATCAAAATATATGCATAAAATCTACGATAACGCTCCTAAAAACATGTACAATTTGAGCTTTATCATATTCCCCCACACTTGAACTTTGCTTGCCCTCAATCAAATCTAGAAAAAGAAAAATCGAAATTCATACCTAAATGACAAAAACGAAAAGAAAATTAATTTTTTTTTACCGACACATCCATCCGATCGGTTTGCATCTCCATCTGATCGGTTTTCAACTCCATCCGATCGGTTGGACAAATCGTAAAAACCAAAATGGCCCAACCGAATCGGATGCGGGCAACATCCGATCGGTTGGACAGCTCGAATTTATATATCTATATATATCTATATATATATATATATATATATATATATATATATATATATATATATATATATATACACATATTATATATAACAGGATGCGTATGACGTCATCAAATGCTGGATTGATGAATAAGCGCTGGATTGATGAGTAATCATGCTCTTATTCCACCTAAGCATGCCACCTAAGCAAAGTTTGACCAAATTAATTCGCATTGACCAAATAAAATTCGGACTTAATTTTTAAAAAAATTGTCATTTGCAAGATTTGAACCTGGGCCATTTAATCAACATACAAATCCTTCAACCACTAGACCAAGTCATTTTTTGTGATTTACAATACAAAAAAAGTAAGTCATGCTTAAAATTTTGATATTGTTAAGCTATATTTAAGGAATAGATTATGCATATATTTTAGAGTATATACCGGATTTGTAAGCCCATTTAATATAAAGGTTTTATTAATGATCAGAGAAACCCTAATTTTTCCTCCCCATAATTTTATTTTGCTTCTATAATGCTTTATTATGTTCATTATTAAGCATGATTAGATTTTCTATTTTTCCAGAAACTTTGAACTAAGCATGAAATTCAAGGTATGTTTTCTTCTCATGTTGATTAATTGACAAACTGATAGCATGATTAGATTGTCTATTTTTCCAACAACTTTGAAAAACTTTGAACTAATCATGAAATTTAATGTATGTTTTATTCTCATGTTTATTAATTGAATAATCAATGAACCTGTACTAACCTTCAATGACAGTACTAATTCGAGATCGTAGCAGTACGAATGTAAAAGACAAACTGGCAACATCCCAGCAGTACAAAGTGTTAGTTTGTATTTTTTTTTTAAGCATTAGCTCTAATATCATTCATGTGAGGTTCCTACAATTGTGGCAAGCATGGCTAATTTATTAAGTTATTTGTTTAAGTGTCTATCCCGTATATACTTATCCTTCTTTGTTGTTCTTTGGCATAAGGCCTTGATTCAAACTCTCCAAAACAGGTGATGTACACTTTTGAAAGCAATATTACTCTCATTGCTCAATTTCATTTGAAACAACCACATCCGCTGCAAAACTAATTGTTCTTGATTGACAACCTACGAAACCCTAAACAGCCAAAACAAACACCAATTTTTTGATCCGATTGTCACCTCAATTGCAGATTTCAATTGAACAGGTATGTTATTTGAAAGATAAGTCTGTAATCACCAACCTTGACATAAACATTCTGTTTTCTACGGTTTTTGTGCACCCACCTGTGTCATGACATGTTGAATATAACTCTTGGATTGCAACCACTGCCGTTCAGAAGTACTGTTACTGTTTGTGGTGGGGGCTGCAGAATTTGAGGTAAATTTAATTTCCGTTTGTGAAGTCATTTCTGATTTTCTGTGCATATGATATAAAAGTTTCTAATTGATGATCAACAAGAGTGTTTCCCTATGATTAAACAAATAATTGTTTTGTCAGGGGTGGGAAAATGCCAAGTTGAGCTTGGAATTTCTGTTACGGGTTAAACCAGTTGGGTCGGGTAGAATTGACCCATACACTTTTTGTCCAATATTTTAACAAAGATTAGTTTGTTATGCAGTAACTTGTCTCTACTAAAATACATCTTATGCTATAATTTTAGAAAACTCTCTTTACTTCTTATGTATGTATGTCTGACCGTAACTGAAATAGAGAAGAATCAGCTTCAGATCTAATTTTTCTGTTTTCTATGACAGCACTTTAGGACAGGGACTTCAAACCAGCACATATCCTGGAGAGACAATCTTTTCAATTGCTCTAGCCATATATGGGCTCATTCTATTTGCTCTATTGATTGGCAACATGCAGGTTATCTACTTATGTCACTACTAATATTCCAATTACGCTAATTGTCTTCTCTAACTTTCGTCTGTCTCCAAAAATGATACTTATGCTTAAATTTTAAAAATAAAAATTTGTAATTTGGTTTGACCGCCATTCTCTGTTAGTACACGTCCTTGAGTTATTGTTTCCTTTTTTCTTTTTTTTTTTTTCATATCACATACTATGTATGTGTCACAGTTGATTAGGATATAAGTTGAAGATTATATTTGATTGCAACTTTTTGATTATAACAGTCAAACTACTGTAGTGGCTTTTTAAAATTAGCTCAGTTCTTTGTGACACTTTCCATGATGATCAGTGCTACTGATTTTTGCGAGTTTATGGACTCATATCAACTGTTCACTATACGCAAACATTAGATACTGATTTATAGCAATTGAATGAGTGATTAGATAATAACTTTCAAAACACAACCCCGAATGCTCCCCTTTACTTCTCTTCATACTTTTCTGTAAGCTGTCGTTGAATGGTTCAACGATAAAGATTTTCATGGGATCATAATTGAGGTAATCATGGGAGAGTCAAAAGGGCTAACATTATATATTTGCCCCTGTTGTGACCTGTACCATCAAGTACCCATTTATACACATTACCAAAATTACCCATGCTGACCCATTTTAAAAATACATGTTTGGATCCATACCGTAATTAGGCAAACTTACATACGATACAAAAGTATATCAAAGTTATGATGTATTAAAACACAATGCAAATTATAGCGCTTGAATTGGATTATGAGCTTATGGGGGTGTTTGGGTGATCTTAGAAACACTTTTATCAGCTTAATGCGTTTTGTTTCAAACCAGTAAGCACTTTTGAGAGTTTGGATAGAGCCAGCTTATGCATATGAGCTGATCTAAGTTGTTCCAGAAAACTGTATTATCGAATATAGTGGATAAGGTTTTTATTTTTAAGGCAAACTCACCTAACGATAATATATAGATAAGTTGAAGGGTGAACAAGTTTGACGTGTACTAATAAATATCCTTTATATTTTTGTTCCATAGGTGTTATCCAATTTAAGCAAGCCAGAAACCATTCAGAGGTATATATATCCTATCACTACAGGATGAAGGTTAACCAGGTTGTGCCCCTTTTTTATCCACTCATTTTTTGGTCTATCACCAACTTCACCTACATATTTACCATTTTTTCTTTCTACATGTGTCTTTGCCACTGAATACAGGCTAGGGTTTACAGGCTAAGAAAGAGGCGATGGGCAAGAAGTACAATGAGGCTGCTGACCCGCATAGGCAGAAAACTGAATATTTAAAGGAGTCACATGTACAATCTGACATACAACCATTTGAACACCAGGTAAATATGCGTTAATTTATAATATATTCATGAATAGCGAATTAGTAATGTAACTGTGTATGTACCTATGATTTATAAATCTTTGGTCTTGGAGAGAAGAGTCGTCTGATCTTCAGACAAGTGAAGATGGCATGTTCAGACTCAAGAATGGAGAGGGCACTAGAACCAAAGGTGGTAGTCAGAATAATGGGAGTAAATAGATATGATGACCAGAATAACCTTTTCAAGTTTGAAATATGACAAATTATGGAGTATGTCATCTATTTTAGTCTAGAGTTTTCTTTTAAATGTGGCAAAATTCTTCTTGAAAGTTGATTATGTATATGATTACGTATATTATTGTTTATCAGTATTGTTAAAAATGAAAATGCGGGCAACAGCAGACTCAAACTCACAAGTTGGTGCTATATTCCAGGTTTTGAACACTAAAGAGTTGCCTCCAGCGTATTTCCGGACAAACAAGTTTACGGATTACTGTCAAACTTCTATTTGCCTTGATGTTTGGTGATTGGGGTCACGGTATATGCATCCTTCTCGCAACTTTATTTTTGATATACCGGGAGAAGAAATATGTTAATCAGAAGCTTTGAGACATAATGGAAATGACGTTGGGGGTTAGGTCCTTGATTTTATATTGTTCATCCAAGTAAGTTTTAAGTTTGCTCATTTTGGTTTTGTGCAATGTGCAGGCTTTCGATGCAAGTATTGTGTGGGTGAATTGTTCACAACCAATAAAGGCGCTGACATGGAATTTATGTGTGTTGCAATGAAGGTAGGAAAATAAAATATGATGTCATTAATAGCAGTTAACTTTGCAAACGTGTTTCATCCATTCATCCGTTATAGTAACATAGTGATTACAAACATTCCAGGTTGCTTATCTAATTCGTTGTAGAAGACAACAACAAGAGAAGTAAGTCTCCTCCTTTTATATTTACGACTCATGATAATAAAGTAACCGTCATCAACATATTTCATTATAAAACACTTATAGGCTCTGATATTTTTGAAAGCCGGGAACAACAAATACCATGCATGGTTCAGTTACATGTTCTTCAAAATGAATAAGTCCTAACATGTAATTAGTCTGTTTGTGGTCATAATTATCAACCCTCTGTGCGTATTTTTTCATAGGTAGACATTTACCTTGATAATATATAGGTTCACAGAGGTTAATGAAGACCCAGTACGCACTGCTGGAGAAGCTTCTCAGCATAACACAAAAGAAAATTGGGCAGAAGGTAAGTGAACATTCTTCCTGTTGTTTCACACTGATGTGTCCAAACTTATAACCAATTATGCCATGCAAGTATGCGATAAGCAGCAACATGTTCAGCTTTTTATATAGTTAAAATATATTCATGGCTTTTAAATGTACATGTATAAAAAACTGAGTTACTAATTAGGAAAACAAATTATGGCTTTTAATTGTAGAGTGTGGCGACATGGAATACCTTGAATTTCAACAATCGGCTCGAAATAAGATATGTTTCCATTATTAAAGTTGGGGCTACAATACTGCTTTATGTTGTGAAGGACCATTTATGAGCTTAGATAAACCCATAATATTTAACCAATATTAATAGCATGTTAATTATATATGTGCTTTTTCACAGTTATAAGACATAATCAGAACCAAACACTTGCATCGGGTACTGGAACAACCACTGCAATCCCAACAACCATTCAAGCTAGGAACTGAGGTTAGTATATAGTTGTCCTATTCAGTTTTACCGAAGATAACCTGTCGTATAAATGTTATTGTGCTATATACTGCTGTAGACATTGCATAAATGTTATTGTGCTATATACTACTTTAGACGTTGCGCAAGCTTCTTATTAGTATTCAGTTGAAATGGAAAAATGGGAGTATGAACTGGACCGGGTCAAAATGGGTTGGTCATGGTCAGACCTTTTTTTGTAACTGATCCATATCAGATCAAGTTAGCCCACTGACTTTTCAGTTTTCGTGAATCATTTTTGTATACCCGTTCATGACTTAAACTTTTGTAGTGTACTTATGTTTGACGTCTTTTTTTGGAAAACAACATGTTTGATGTCAAATATTTATGCATGGCCCGTCTCTTTTAGGCCAGAGAACTTGAAGTAACTGGTGGTATGACCCCGCTGGATGTTGTTGTCTGGATTCTTAACAATCAATTAAGTTCATTAATCTAGATTGATGAAAAGGTGAGTCTGTTTGCTGTAAATGTAGAATTATGCGCACAATTTTAAATTTTGTGTGCTCTCAATAGACTGCTTTCAAGTCTAATAAATTAGTCAAAGCTACCCAAAAATTGACTTTCCTGAATCCCTATTTATATAGTCTGCTCCATAATAAAAAATTATTAGGTCACTGCTTTTGTGTCGTTTGTTAAATATTAGAATGTTTAGATGGAAGCTTATGATTTTCTTTCAGGTTGCAAGGATCATGTTGTTTGGCTTCTTTCTATACCACGTATATAACCACATTCATCAGGTATGCTGTATGAAATGTGTGCGCTTGTGTATGTGTAAAGGTACATAATGAAGAAAATACTAAAGTAAATTGGCGCTTTTTAGCCTCCAACACTGAATTTATAAAGGGTCTTTGGGGATTGCTTACTTGCTTATTTTTTAAAACCAGATAACCATAGTTGATTGTTTGTACGAAACTGCTTTATTTTAGAGCAAATAAGTGCTTACAAACCAGGTTTCACAAAATAATTCGAATATGTGTTTTTTAAAGGTGACGCGGGTTTACACACCTGCTGTTTAGGGGTTGCAAATGATTTCACCAGTCTTGGTATCTATGAGTAACTGGAAGAGGGTCTAAGACAAGAGAGTTCTGAACTCATGGAGTTCAAAATCAAGGACTTGACGGGTGTAGTAAGCACATCTTTTCCTCTCGGCATCCTACTTTATTTGCTACTAAAACAATGCTGTAAATATAGAATTATGGGTGGAATTTAAAATTTTGTGTGCTCTCAATAGTAATTAATAGGACATAATGGGACATCATATTAGTTATAGCACATCTTTTCCTCTCACTGTCATTCAACATAACTTCCATGTATTGTTCTCTTTGGACTTGAATTATATGTGTCACTTTAATAATTATCAGCTCTGCTATGATTTCTAAAACTTCTCTGTCTACCAATGTAACTAATTCATGATATGCAAGCAGGGTGTTTGGGAATACTATATGTTGCAATTTATTTTTTTGGTGTGGTATAAAGGGTTGAATAAGTATTGATACTTCTTAGATAATCAAGTTGTCATATGAAACTAATCATTGATACGTAAATAATCACATCCAAACACCCCACACCCCCTCCCCCCTTTAAGGTAGTTTTGTAAGTAAAAACTAAGGTCGTCGAAAATCATATTAAAAAATATTTTTTAACTTGCTGTTAATAGTTGTTGGATTTCTTCATCTATAGAAATAAAACTATAATAGTAGTCGATCTATAATAACATATGCACATTGTTTTTCTCATCCTCATTGGTCTCTTCGCCTTTGCAGATTGTTCCAAGAAGAAAGACCAGTTTGGTATACAATTAACTGTAACCCCCTCCCAAAAGACTACAAACAACCAAAAATTGAGGATGACGTTGTACAAGAACACAAGATTGCCATGGTAACCGATAAGGAGATGTCAACACCATCACAATCAGCACAACCTGATTCTGTAGAATACGCGACATAAAGATGTATGCACGTTGCACACTCATCACATCAAATTAGCTAACAAAGTGGTATGTTGGTTGTGCCCTAATAGGTTAATGATTTATCGCCATTTTGAGGTACATTTTTTTACATAATATAGTAACAGTACATATGAGGTCAAGTTATGATCTACCAGGAGCAGTGACTAACCGTGGAAGGCCTATTGTTATAACAAAATGTTTAAGAATTGCACCTGCAGGCCGTAGTTGGTCTGCTGCAACTACAGAAGGGGTTTTGGCTTACTCAATGGATGAAAATTTCATATTTGATCCTACAGATCTTGATATCGATGTCACACCGGAGGTAAGAAAGTTTCTTTGGTTTGGGTTATTTAATTATGAATATTCAGTCTCAGAGTCACTTTTAAAAGCAGCATCCAAACGCATCACTAACCTAAACACGCTAAAGAAGACGGTGTTGCTTATCCAGTGATTATAGGATTGATTAATCCTAATTTCATTATCTTTACTTGCAGGCAGTTGAAGCTGCTCTTGCTGAAGATCAACCAAGCAGAGCTTTAATCCTTAGTTAATGTGCAGCATACCACAATGCTTTGTGTTTGTATCCACCTTCTATCATTTACTTTAATAATTTGTTTCAGATTTTGCAGCATGTGAAGACAAGGCAGCAATCAAAGACATTGAATTTCATTAGTCTTTCATAGAATATGCTCCGGTAATACGAGAGGGATGATTCTTACCCGTGGCCCCAAGCTTTGCAATTTTGTTTAGTGTACAAACTGAACCTCAGGACCTGCGATAAACCGGCCAACAATATTATGTCATTGACCCACGATAGTATTTGTAACAATATAACATTTGCCATAGTATTCGTAACAATATATACACGTTGAATTACTATGATTGTGCATGCAATTGCATGATTAGTACATGTGTGAGGTTTTATGGTTATGTATTACATGACTTTTAGCCTTTTTTAATTGTTGAATACTAATCTTTTTTATTAAGTAATGACATGTCCTTAAAAAATAAAGTTAATCTTTGTATAGATTTAAAAGTTTTATTTGATAAATATTGTTTCACGTTTATAGATTATAAGCTAATGCGTATTTTTTATTTTTGTTTTTGTGTTTGAAGGTGAATGTATAACGGATTAAATGATGGATCGATTTAGTACGAACACGGTAAAAAGAAAAAAAAAATCATAATAGTGAATTAGTGAATACCCACTTGACTTATATGCATCTCATTTTGTATTCTTAATATGTCTTTTAGAAGTATATAATATATCAAAAAATATTAAAAATAAATAAATATCCGATAATTTTTACCATAAAATATTTACAGATAAAATATATATGCAATTTCAAACTCTAATCATAAATCACCTTGAATCTCGATCATTAGGTATTGTGTTCTTTAAAAATCCAGTGTTGATTTTTTATAAATTTTGCACCATAACAAGGATATGTTAAAACAAGAAGTATATGTTTATGATTCTGTAGCAGTTAAGACTCGACATAGGTCCATGTTTGAAAGTGACACACCAGGCAGAAGATCTCGAAAACATAAAAGAAAATTTGGAAAACATTGTTCTATGTTTTATTAGTAAATTACAAGGATTTTTTTTAATTATTTATTCGTTACGCATGCTTTTCTGTAATAGGTGAAATAAGAAACACCGACCCCTTGGTAACATTCACAATGTAGTGGGTGCTCGAACCAGTTTTGATATTGGAATGCCAATCACAAGGTTTGTATTTCTCCCTTCTCTTGATTTGGATCTTAATGATTAGGTCAAGTTTAAGTCAAGAGTTAGACGGGTCATCCCACTCAAAAAACACGGGTCAAACGGGTCACTTTACGATGGGTCACTACAGTTAAAAGGCACGGGTCATATGGGTTTTTTGTATCAGGTGTGCCAAGTTGTATATGCTAATCCGACACATTGATGGACAAGTTAAAGATACGGGTCAGACGGGTCATCCCACTAAAAAAACACGGGTCAGACGGGTCACATTTGTCAGACGAGTTTTTTGTATCAGGTGCCAAGTTGTATATGCCAATCCAACACATTGATGGTCAAGTTAAAGACATGGGTCAGACGGGTCATCCCACTAAAAAAACACGGGTCAGACGGGTCACATTAAGATGGGTTACTACAGTTAAAAGGCATTGGTCAGACGAGTTTTTTTTATCAGTGTGACAACCTGTATATGCTATTTCCAACACATTGATAGAATACATTCAGATGGAGTCCAACCAAGATCACATTTACAAAAGCCAATACATGTTGCGCGGGCTTCGACAACTATTAAGAAAAAATACAACTAAACATACACTAATACATTTTAAGCAATGATAAAAAAACACCGTACTTAAAAACACATTTCCGTTAAGTAACACCATCAGAAGTAAAATTATAAAAACCCAATAAATAGTGGCCCGATACGATATTAAAAATAATTTATCACTAACTAACACCATCTAACATCTTATAATTATGATTTTAAAAAAAATGTCCTTAAAAATAATTTTAGAATAACTAAAACCATCGAAATTATAATTACAAGTCATGCCCGCCCAGTGGGTGGGCTTTGAAGTCTAGTGTATATATATATATATATATATATATATATATATATATATATATATATATATATAAGCGAAAATTGAGCGCACACTCCCCTACACTTAAGAGTTTGCTTGCCCTCAAGCAAATATTAAGAAAAATAGATCCCACATGGTGCATGAAAATGATTAACAAAATATGATGCAAATCCACCAAGTACAAGTACAAGATAAGATTCATCGTTTTTAAGCGTTATGGTGAAAAACCGAGATGTATGACAGATTTTCTTGCTTGAGTAACATTTCTAAACACCTCATGAAAAAGAAACGAAGTATAATTCACTCAATCACTCATTTATTTAGGTAGTGGAGTATATATAAGAGAAATCACACTCATTGCTCAGTCATGATCCGTTTATTACCATAGGCTTGTACAAGAAACAAAACTCCACCGACGTGGCGTAAGCGCCAAGTGTAAACATCTAAAGAGGTCTTTTATTCGGGTTGAAGGTTAAAGGTACCTGGCTAATGTGCAAATATTTCATACAAGAATATAATAGATCGCTAGCAATGAATTCTTGACTAGCTAAGCAACGGATGGTCACTAGATTGTACCTTGGTTCGCTGGCAACGTTATTTGCATAACGGATGGTCACCTAAATACGCACTAGATCGCTGGCGCATTTTTCAACTATTCAAAAACTGGATGGTCACTACAATATCCATGCACTACATATTTTCACAAAGCCATCACTATATCCGGATGCTCGAAAGCTAACAACGAATAAAGTAATTTGGTAAGGGTAGGGATAAGGCATGGGAGTATTTATGAAATTGGTTTTAAAAGATAAATAAAGTCAAGTCTAAGTCCCATTTTTGCTAGTTACCGAACAAACCGCAAACCCGTAAATGATTATAGTTACAATCTTCTCCTCTTCACATATCGATCACCAAATATATATGTATATCACGTCTTAGCACATTGGCTAATCGATATCTCAAACATACTTCATCTTCCTTCATCTTCATAATAATATAGCACATTGGCTATAATTGTCATCACACACACACACACACACACACACACACACACACACACACACACACACACACACACACACATATATATATATATATATATATATATATATATATATATATTTTTTTTTTTTTCTTCGATGACTTATTCATTCATTTTTTTTCTTTTCACATTTTTTTTTCAACCTTTCTTTCATACATCACATCTCCCCCACACTTCGCATAAACATACACCACAAAAATACAAATAAGAAGTTGCAGTCTTCTTCTTTATCGGAATGGCACACACGGATGGTGAAGCATGGTTAACTAATAATCATAAAAAACAATCCAACAACCAAGCAACTAGCAACCCACCGTTTAGACTTTGACAAAGGGTTAGGCTAAGGTTTAAAGTGTAAAATATTTTTGTATTTTTCTGGATTTAACAAAAGAAATGAATGGCTCAGAGGGTTTAACTAGGGGTATCTAGTGCTAAAGATAAACGCTAACACATGGGTTCCAATTTGGTGGTTAACTAACCGATGTGGCTAGCTAATATATCATTAGATGTAAATGGAAGGCCATTTGGTTTTATTCCTAAGGGTGCCTCTTTATCTTACGAATACACTTATATCACACGAATGCGATCTTACAACGGTCTCGTAATGATTTACAAGTACAAGTTCTAGAATAAATAAAATCACCGGCACACACATAACAAAAGAATCAAGCATAAAAGATGTATGATATATATATAGAACAGGCTCAAATCCACACATAATAGTGGAAAGGGTTATAATATGTGCTAGCAAATGTTATCGATCCCATAATGGATTGCAATATTAATCGGGACACATCTCATTTTTTTCAAAATTATAGATTTCACCAGTGGGATGATCCAGTTATTCTAATATATTATCCTAAAAGCGTGAAAACAATTAGATCACAAGGGCAAACAAGTATACAAAATTTTAAATTGACCCAAAAATTATAAATTTGAAAAGTAGTTTCGTTTTCCACTATCTAACTTTCCCCCACACTTAAGTTAAGCATTGTCCAAAATGTAATGAAAATTAACTTCAAAGCATGTAAAATTGGGATAATAAATAAATAAATAGTCCAAGAGAAACGAAACTTCCTGGGCCAAGAAATCGCGATCGAACTACATATGATAAGATGCTAAGCAAATGCTAGCATAAGCTTATGAGATCAATCAATTTCTCATTCAACAAAACATCTCCACACCAAGTATAATATCACCAATAATCCAATCTCCAAGAGCTTATTAAATCTGCAAAAATAAACTAAACTACAAAAAACGCGTAAAATTCTAAAACTCACTTTTGTAGGCATCACGGTTGCATTTAGCGTATGCAACAAGCCTTTTAAACCCCTCGGTGGCCCGAGTGGACGAGTGAAGTCTCGTGAGGGTTTCCAGTGAACATACCCACAAAGTTCAAAACATTTTTAAACTTATTCGATAACTTTTAAAACTACACTTGCTTAGACTAGTTTACTACTCTAGATAAGCATGATTGTGATAACTTTGTTAACATGTTGGTTATGATAATTAGTTGGGTGAACTAATCTATTGTTTCTACAAATTAAACCTTCGTCAAGATTTTAGTTCATAAAAACAAGCATTACGTTTAACCAATCAATTCAAGATCAATTCAAGGTTCATAAGTTTGGATTAACAAACTTAAACACAAAAATAATCTTTTGTTTTATCAAATACGCTTAGGAAATGGTCAATACAAAAGGTAACCAATACAATTTGATAGACAAAAGCATTCTTATTACAACCACAATTAAGTTTCTTTGTTAAACCAAGAATAATGGGTAAAAACAATCATTCATAGACAAATGATTATAACTAGTTGAATAACAATAAATCTTTCGACCTTTAGAATTACTAACTAGTCAAACTTGATTAACAAATGTCACTACGAAACTTAATCACAATTGGATCTTAGAATTAACTTGAAATTGAATTAAAACATGTTATCACAATCATACGCAAATCATTAAGCAATACACATCATCTAAACAAGTGCACAAAAAGTTCAAAACATTTTTAAAAACAAGTACTTATTTATTCACAACGTACTAAATTAACAAAATTTAAAATGCAAAAACCAAATTTAAGTAGAATAAAGGAAATGATACTCTTGCAAAAACCAAAAGACATTTAAACTTATTCGATCTAAACACAAACACACAAGAACAAAATACGAAAAATGAAAATAACATTTTTTTTCTATTTTTTTTTACCGATTGGTCCATCCGATCGGTTAATCATCCATCCGATCGGTTGGGTTGGTCCAATATTTACCGAGAGCTCCAACTGATCGGCATGGTCTCCATCCGATTCGGTTGGCACTCTGGTGACAAATTTGTTTTATTTATTTTTATTTTTATTTTTTTAATAAAAGAGAAAATAAGTTTTACTTAAAACTTTTTATTGACAAAATAAAATAAGAAGACTTAAGGTAACAACCACGAAAATAAACACAAGTAAAACACATAAACACATATGTACTAGAAGAGCACCAAGAACATAAAACGACACTTAAAACAGAAATAAACATGAACAAATAAGAGCAAAATCACAAAAATGACAAGCACATAGACGCAAGCAAACACAATTAGTCACAAATCAAAACAAAACAATCTAAAACAAGATAGTCTTATTCCAAATTAATACGAGACTAATCTAGACAAGAAAAACACGAACAAAAAGAAACACAAAAACATGCAAGAGATCACAGAACATATAAAATATAAAACTCACAAAATAAGAAGAACAAAAACTAAGAAGAAAAAAAATGGGACAGAAGCCTCCAACCGAATCGGTTACGGGTGGTGACCGATCGGTTGAGATGGTTTGGGTGGTCTAGTCGAACGGTTGGAGTTGCCATCCGATCAGCTAGATGATTTTGGTCATTTTTGGTGTGTTTTTTTTTTCGCAAGCAATTTCGAGCAAACTTATAAAGCAAACATTTAAATGAGCATTTTTAGAACACATGAAACCAAATCCCAACACCAAAACACTTGATTTTTAAAACAAAACGCAAGGGAGGCAATTAAGCAATTATCATGAGCAAACAAGCAAGCAATCAAACAAGAGCAAAGAAACAAGTATTCAAACGCAAACATTACGAGCAAGCATAACAAGCAAGTAAACAAACAATCGAACATTTCAAGCAAATAATTCAACAAGGAATCAATCTAACAATCAAACGAACAAACAAGTGCAAAACAAGTCCCCGGCAGCGGCGCCAAAAACTTGATGCGTTCGCAAAAGGTTTTAAATTTATAAACAAGAATTACCGATTAACTAGGAACACATTCGGGCAAGTATACCCTAGTCGCATGTAGTATAGAGGTTGGTAAGTCAAGGTCGTCCCAAGAGACTTGGTTGCACTCAAGTGTCGTTTGTTTGTTTAAGCAAGTAACAAGTTGATGGTTATGATTGTCACGGATCAAACCAACAAGAAAAGCAATATAAGAACAATCACACAAAGAACATACATGTTTGGACAAATGATCACATGGATATTAGGATGGTTAGTTTGGAAAACATATTATCATTGGTAATCCTTTCGACCTATAGAACCAATTATAATAGTCTAGTGTTTTATAAATCAAATATACATAAGCTTTAATCAATTGGTCATGTCATAAAACTCATGCCTAAACCAACAACAAACAAAGAGTTCTTTCGACCCATAACTTTGATGTCATCAATTTGTGAAGTTCCATTTACTTGAAAAATAATGATTAGAACACATATTCAAAAGATGCCTTTCGACCTTTAATCTAAATTAAACTTTCACTTGTTATGTTTATTAATTTTCTCATACAATCGTCACAAAGTACAAGACCAAAACATTCGTCGACAAATGAATTGAAATCAACCACTATTGAGAATCCTTTCGACATATAGACTCAACAATAATTAATCAAAACAATAAACAGGACAAGTTCTAATTTAACCAAATATGATGTTATCATCATAATCCAAACAAACACTACAAATATCCAAACATCCTTTAATCACAAGTTATCATATAAACCAAACAAGTATTAAGACATCATTCACAAGACAAAACACATATCAAGAATCACATCATCAACACAATCAAAGAAACCAAACATGAATATTATTAAAAGAGAATATACCATAGTCCATAAGATGAAATACAATTCTTCTTTGTTTCCTATGACCTTCGACCAAACCATTCCCCCCCATGTAACACCCCGTTAAAATTTTAGATAGCAGCGGAAGACTTAAACGGGGTATTACCAATTAGATCACAGTCGTAAGCATAGATAATCGTTAAAAGTAGAATTTATATCATCCAATGAAAACTCAATATTCAGATATTACACAATAGTTTCCAAAAGGGATAAGTTTTCACAAAAGTGATGATGAGTTTGAAAAGAATGATATAAATATTTGAAATAAAAGGGGGTAGGTTTCCAATGCCCTTGCCAACTCCGTGCTTGAGATCTTTAGTTACCTGAGATAAGACATGCTAAAAGAGTCAACACAAAGGTTGAGTGAATCCATAGTGTTTAGTAGTAAAATAATTGATCACAAGATTTCAAGTTTAAGAGGCAGTGGGTTCCGTTGTTACACCCATAAATCGAAAGTAGTTATTATTGCACTAAGCTAATGAAACCAAAGTGTTAACAGTGTACCAACAGTAATTGGTAGTATTGACATAAATCGATATAACAGTAGCATCAACAGTAATTGATAGTATCGACAGTAATCGATATAATAATCGTATCAACAGTAATTGATAGTATCGACAGTAATCGATATAATAATAGTTGTACTTAGGCAATAACACATTTAGATAGACATATAGTTTTCAAGCAATTGTGATCATAAAAAGTAGTAGCATGTATCTCCCCACGGGTTTAAAATCGTATAAAAATGTGGGACTATGAACTCACCTTAGTAGTGTAGTAATCGAGTGGTGATCAAATAGTGAAATGAATAGCTCCCGACTTGCGACGACACCAACACTTTGGTGTGGAGTTCGAATGAAGATGACGACGATGAGACCTTTGAACAAAGTAACCCAATCCTTTCCAAATGCAACCCACGATCCTAACTATACCCCAAAGCAAATTTATAAAGTTTGAAGTGATCCAAAACCCTTTGCTTCTCCCTTCTTCTTGTTCGACAGAAAAGTAGTAGTAATATGTGTTGTTGTTTTGTGTTTTTGGCAGTGAGTTTTGATGTGTGAAATGCAAAGGTGATGGGTGGGTTGTTTATAAGCCATTCGACTCTAGTGCATTAGGGGTTGACTTTGTTTCATGGTACCATTGCTAGATTGTCATATCATTGGTGTATTCAAGGTGGTTTAGGAAGTAAACAATGGATTAGTGTCTTGTTTTTGAGGATTGGCTGCCGAAAGTACTTGGTACAACCTTAAGAGTGTCGATTTCATTGTATGGGAAATAGAGGTTTTGTAGTTTAAGAAATTTAGAGAAGTTGAATTGAGATGGTTAAAGACTTTAGCCATTGGATATTAGCATTTGAGGGGAGACAATAGTACTCAAGTGATGGGATCAGCATCTTAATATGTCAAGGATTAAAATGTTGTAATATTCCATAGGGTGCTTGTTGGGTTCGGCTTCAACGAGGGGAAAAAAAGAAAGAGTAGTGTTGATGTTTTTGTGTCGTGTGCGTGCAAAAGAAACTCAACAAGATTGCATGAGTTCGTATGGCATTTGTGTTCCACTTGTGTCGAGGAAATCAAACATCTCTTGTATGAATTAATCAAGTTGGGTCCTTGTGGCGTGGTGCTCGTTTACACAGAAACAAAAGAAAATAAAATGGGGCAGTTGGGCTTGGGTATACTGGTTCGGCCCAAAGAAACAAAGAAATGAAATGGGCTGTGTGGATTTCTTCTGGCCCAAGGAGAAAGAAAAGAACATAAATAAAAAGTGAATTAGTTTAGTAGTTATGTGTATAAGATTTGTGGAATAATTAATGCCTGTAGTTTTATACGTCCACTAATAAAATCGGTGTAGTAATTCGTAATGTTCGTGTGACTTTCATGGTCGGTGCGCAAGCGAGCTATTCATGGGGAGTTTGAATTCGTTGGGATGACTTGGTGATCTTTGCCATATATATATATATATATATATATATATATATATATATATATATATATATATATATAATATAACCCGCAAAAAGGTTATTTAACATAAATTGGAAATTATTCGGTGATTAACATTATTAATGACATGGGATTTTTACGAGGTATTACAGTACCCACCCGTTACACTGGATTCGTCCCGAATCCTAAGATGTGGTAGTTATCGGAGTTGTTTTATCAAACAAGTGAGGGTATTTAGAACGGATTAGATCTTCGCGTTCCCATGTGTACTCCGGTCCTCTCTTAGAGTTCCATCTAACTTTGACTATGGGAATACGGCTTTGCTTTAATTGTTTGACATCTCTATCCAAAATTTCCATTGGTTCCTCGACAAAATTTAGCTTATCGTCGAGTCGAATTTCTTTCAAAGGTACGACCAGGGTTTCATGAATATCAAAAATCTGTGGGGGTAACCTACTCGTTAAACACAGGAGTTTGTTAATAACAAATTTTAACAATGAGGGTTCCGGTCGAGAGCTTGTAGAGAAAATTGCTAATCTTTAGATTTTGTAGATGATGAATCAGTTTGTTTTTTATATGATTTATAAATAACTGCTCCCAGCATAACATGATTCCTCCTGAATTAGACATAGGTAGCTAGGCTATGTATAATTTAGGAACAATGATGTGATGTTCGGTTTAGTCGTTATAATTCTCGGTGTTTAAATAGATTCAACCCATGCCGTTTACAAAATGGCAATTTAAGGAAAGATGTTATGAGTGATAACAAATTTGTTGATAATATGGAAATCAGAAAGGAATAGAAAGTACAATAGATGGGGAATTATCACAGCAAGTTGTTTATAGAACAGAAAGTAGTCTTAAAAATCCGAATACTAGGGATGTCGTAGACTTAGTACAACATAATACATAAGGGAATAGGACTGCTAAATTCTAAACTTCATCAGTCCGTCGCGTTGTTGAGGTCCTGGTGAGCTTCTCCTCCCTCCAACATATATGCTCTCCCGCGAGCACCTTCAACTTTTTGCCCACGGTTCTGAGGGCATTCGTTCCTGTAGTGTCCACGCTCCCCACAGCCAAAACAAGTCACTACTCGCTGTAAGTCGTTCCCAACAACGGGGCCTTTGTCCTTGCAATTCTTGGTCTGATGGCCTATTCTGTGGCAGCTTCTACACTTAACAGTGCAAGGCCTTGAGTGGTGCCAATTACCCTAGAATACTCAAGTTGAGATACAGCTTTACCAGTATTAGGCAAGAGCTTCTCACTTGTATCCATAGGAGTACTCACTGGAGTACAATCAAAGTAATTAAATTTCCTCAACACCTTCTCAATATAATGAGACTGAGAGATAGAAATTTTGTTACTTTCATGTTTAATCCTTATACCAAGGATAACATCAGCCTCCCCCATATCCTTCATGGAGAACCTTGATGACAAAAATTACTTTGTTAGGTCAACTTGATTTTGGTCAGTGCCAAAGATCAACATGTCATCAACATATAGACAAATGATGACTCCTTTACCAGATTCATCAAATTTGCTATATACACATTTGTCAGACTGGTTAAGTGAATAACCACTAGACAAAACCACTTCATCAAATTTTTGATGCCATTGCTTAGGTGCCTGCTTCAGTCCATATAAGGACTTAATCAGTTTGCACACCTTGTTTTCATTGCCAGGCATGATGAAGCCTTGAGGTTGGTTCATGTAAACCTCCTCATCCAATTCACCATTCAAGAATGCTGTCTTCACATCCATCTGATGTATAATCAGATTGTGAATAGATGCCAAAGCAATCAGCAATCTTATGGTACTGATACGAGCCACAGGGGCATAAGTATCAAAATAGTCTATCCCTGACTTTTGTTTAAAGCCTTGAATGACTAGTCTAGCCTTGAACTTTTCAATAGTTCCATCTACCTTCATTTTCTTTTTGAAAATCCATTTGCAACCCAAAGGTTTGCAACCAGGTGGTAGATCAGCCAACACCCAAGTGTTGTTGCCCATGATGGAGTCCATCTCATCATTTATTGCCTCTTTCCAGAAAGCAACATCCTGGGACTTCATTGCTTCATCAAATGTTTTGGGATCATCCTCAACATTAAAGCAATAGGAGTGTTGGTCAGAGACCTCATCCCTTGTTCCTTCAATTAAGTACAATTGAAATTCAGGTCCAAATGATTTTGGAGTCCTGACCCTTGTGCTCCTTCTGAGCTCAGGTTCAGATTGTTGTTCCACAACCTCATCAGGGACCTCATCAGAGATCTCAGATACACCAACATCATCAGTTCCATTAGGAATCCTCTGACTTGGTCTAGGGACTGATGAGAATCTATTCTCATCAAAGATAACATCCCTTGATTCAATTATTGAGTTAATTGAAACAGATTCATTAGGTTCAATAACATAGAACCTATATGCCTTGGAATGCTCAGCATATCCAACAAAGATGCATTCAATGCCTCTTTCACCCAAAGTTTTTAGCTTTGGATTAGGGAGTTTTACAACTGCCCTACAACCCCAAACCCTGAGATAATTCAGGTTGGGTTTCTTTTTAGTCCAGAGTTCATAAGGGGTTGTCTTGTTCCTTTTGTTGGGAACCCTATTTAATAAATAGCAAGCTGTTAACATAGCTTCACCCCAGAATCCTTGACTCAGCCCAGAATAGGACAACATGGAATTAACCATTTCCTTCAGCACTCGGTTTTTCCTTTCAGAAATACCATTTTGCTGAGGAGTATAAGGGGCAGTCGTTTCATGGATTATACCAACAGACTGGAAATACAGAGTATCCATGTACTCACCTCCCCTATCAGTCCTTAATCTCTTGATCAGGGAACTTTGTTGCAATTCAACCTCAGTTTTAAATACTTTAAATTTATCTAATGCCTCATCCTTAGTATGCAATAAATAAACATAACAATACCTAGAAGCATCATCAATAAAAGTCACAAAGTATTTCTTATTCCCCAAAGAGGGAGTAGCATGAAAATCACATAAGTCACTATGAATCAGTTCCAATATCACAGTTTCATGTTTTACACTTTGAAATGGTTTCTTAGTTATCTTGTTCATCATACAAGTTTTACACTTTTCAGTGTCCATGTCAAATGCTGGGATTAACCCATCCTTAGACATATCTTGCATCCTTTTAAAGTGTACATGGCCAAGTCTAGCATGCCAAAGGGTTGAATCATACAATTTAGAAGTCGACATGAAAGCAGAATCAACCATATCATGAACAATATTAAGTTTAAACATCTGATTACATAAATAACCAAAACCAATGAATACACCATGTTTAGATAAAACATACTTATCAGATTCAATTACTTGTTTATAACCACAATTATTCAAAACACTACTAGAAACCAAGTTTTTCCTAATATTAGGAACATGTAAAACATTAAACAAAGAAACAATCTTTCTAGAACTAAACTTCAAATCAACACATCCTTTTCCATGCACCAGGGCTGTTGACTCATTTCTCATATGAAGAATAGAACCATCATTCATTGACTCGTAGGTCTTGAACCAGCCTCTATCTTTACACACATGGATTGTTGCTCCAGAGTCAACCCACCACGCAACATCATCATCCTGCACAAAGTACACATCAGATATATATGTAACATAATAAATCTTAAAAGACTTATTAAATATATTCTGACCTTTTAGGGAGTTGGTATTACCATTCCCAGATCCACTTGTACCTGATCCATTGGTTTTATTGCCAATCTTAACACCTTTACAATCCTTCCTGAAGTGTCCAGTTTTACCACACTTCCAACAAGTAGCTTTAGACTTCTTGTTAGGATCAGGTTTGGTGTTATCCTGATGCTTACGTTTGCCCTTGTTGTCATTGAACCTGGTGGAGTTGTTATGCTCCACCATATTGACAACTGATGGACCAGCAACAGTGCTTCTCTTTGGCTTGTCACTTTCATGCACTTTGAGTGATTCCTCAATGCGCAAATGACTGCCCAACTCAACTAGAGTTAACTCCTCCTTCTTATGCTTTAGCATATGCTTGAAATCTTTTCAAGAAGGAGGTAGTTTATCGATGATACAAGAGACTGAAATAGCCTCATCCATGTTCATCTTGTGTTGTGTGAAACGACCAAGTATACTAAGAAGTTTATTGTATTGTTCCATGACAGGTCTAGAATCGACCATTTTGTAATTGTTAAAATTACTTACAAGGAATTTCTTACTTGATGCATCCTCAGCCATATATTTGGCTTCCAAGGAATCCCACAGTTCTTGATAAGATTCAACATTTTGATAAAGATCAAATAGAGAATCAGACATACCATTGAGAATTAATCCTCTGCACACATAGTCATCATTCTCCCATTTGCTTCTGCTCCTCATCTGGTCCATCGTAGCATCATCCCCATAGTCTTCAGGAATAGGTGTAGTAAAAAATAGACCACATGCATGCTTGACAACAAGAAGTGCATCTTCTTTTGCCATCTTCTGAAATCAACACCTTCAAACTTTTCTAGTTTGGAAAAGTTAGCAGCTATATGCCTCATAGCAGCAGCCATTGATTATCACTTAAATAGTTTCTATTGATTGTTGGTTTATTTGTGTCGTTGTGTTCCCAGAACAGGGTTAAGATAATCAATCAAGGTACCGGATATTCACTTGAAATCGTGTAATCGCTTTCCAATAGAAACTATTCGACCCTATGCCTGGGTTGCACGAATATCTCTATGGGATAAGACCAAGTGATGTTCTTGTTTTAGGCACAAATCAAGAACCGAACGTATTCAAGTGTTTAGGGTTTGTGTTCTGTATATCCATGCAGTTATGATACGACCTCTATTTATAATAGAGTTTACTCAAACCCTAGCCCATGGAATTATGTATAATTAACGGCCCATTAATTATATCATAATAGTTTCCATAATAGTAGGAGTCAGTGGTTATAACCAGCAGCAGAATCGCATGCCTAGCAGCACAATAAATTGTACTAGCAGCAGAATCTATTGCTAACAGTTTAGCAGCAGTATCTGAGTACTAGCAGCAGCATCAGAGTACTAGCAGCAGTATCACCTATGCTAGCAGCAGAATTGTTTTGCATCAGCAGCAATAAAGCTAGCAGCAGAAACAATAAAGCTAGCAGCAGAATTGATACACTAGCAGCAGGAATGATAATGCTAGCAGCAGGAATGAACTGCATCAGCAGCATTATCATTTACATTATCAGCTGAACTTCAAACCACTTAATTGAGTCAGGGTGTTCAGGGACCTAATGGGTGTACACTCCGTACCTCCAAACCCATTACCAGGTGTGAACTCATCCCTCAAGTGTACTAAATTTTCCAACAGGTATTTAAGCCACGTTGTGTAATTTTTGTAGATTTTTCTGAGATGTTTAACTTGGGTAAATAATTACATACTTTCGGGGTGTTCCAGCAGATCCAATTCGGGTACATGTTGTGAATGTCAATTTTTAGTTTGTACTTGCACTACTCAATAAAATCTGGAAAAATTATGTAAAATACTTAAGACATATAGGTACATCTGGGTAAAATTATAGAATTTTATGAGCTCGTTTAAGGTGTGTTAAAAATAGCTAAATTCGGATCTGTTTTCAATGTTAATTCTGAATTTAAGTAATTAATTAATTAAAACACTTATAAGCTTATTTGCCTCACTTTTAGAACCTAAATAAGCTATTGGTCATTTTAAGAAGTGTTTAACTTATGTTTTGACTAATTTTCATATTGACCTTTAACTTTGGCATAATTGCAAATGTAACCCTAATCTTTGAATAATGATAATATGAAACCCAAACTATATGAATTAAACACTAAAGCTGCTAATTCGGGAAATATGACCTAATTATGACCTAATGGAATGTATGAAACCCTAATTGGAGTTTAATCACTTTAAATGATCAATTAAAATGACTTGTGTAAATTGAAACCCTAATCTCACATTTACTTAATTTGGAAACCCTAATTTGGCTTGTAAAACTCTAAATTGCGAAATGACATCATTCTATAATCATATTAATATATGAAACTCAATTTCGACATTAATAACTATTTAAGCCTTTTTAAATACTATTTGCTATTTTTAGAAACCCTAAATTGCTTTTAAACCTATTTATGGAAAGTTACTATTTTTGGAAAGTTACTATTTATGGAAAGTTACTATTTTTGGAAAGTTACTATTTATGGAAAGTTACTATTTTTGGAAAGTTGCTAAATATGGAAAGTTACCCAAAATGGAAAGAAAACTAAAATGAAACCTTTATGATTATGAAACTATGAAACTTATAAGTAAACTTATGATTAATGTAGATCGGGTGAAGAAGGAGTGATCATCTGCTTCCATTCACTTTATTGCTTTGATTTGTGTGCTTTGATAAGGTACAGATATTCTTTCCCTTTTCAGTAGGGATATTTCCATTGATCCTATGCCTGATATGATTCCCTTATTTGACTCATGACTTTCATTGTATGATTGTCATTCCTATTTATTCATTCTGACATTTATTTAAATGTCTCTGCCATGCTATGCTTATGTTTTGCCATGCTTATTGAGTTACTATTTTGTTTCTCTTGCCATGCTAGATTATAATTGTTGTATGCTATGATAGATCTGTGCCTGAGCTGACCTAGTTGTGGAGGTACCATGAACATGTCTTGGATGGCACCCTAGGCATGACACTCTCGTAGAGGTGTGATAGATCTACGGCGTTCCCCCTTATGTTATGATTTATTTTGCATGCACTATTGGCCAACCTTATATGTGTGATCAGTCTAGTACTGACATACATACTTATGTTAGGGAGCGTATGGATGCATCCTAGGTTTTATGTATATGTGATTATGGTGACCAGGCGGTGTGTGCCTTACACTCCTTCTCACACTTTTATTTACTTAGAGGTCTCCCCTCTTCGTATACTTGTATTGCTTTAGTATGATTTGACGGATTATGATATGTAGTTCTTATGGCACATCCTTATATGAACCTTTTCCTTGTTTTCATTTCATTTCTTGTTTCGTTTCTTATTCAGTTCTCATGCACTCTTGACTTTTAGTTATCTTTGAATTTTGTATGACTTTCATGATTATGCTTTCGTTTTGTTATTCTTATTCCTTCGTTGCTTATGCTTATTTACCGTTATGTTATGTTATGTATATCTGTTCACTGGGCTTTTTAAGCTCAGCCGCATTTCTTTTCCTGCGGCAGGTTTTAGTTGGAAGCTGGGTTATGAGTGGAGAGTACGTTGGACTTAGAAGACTATACCTTGATAGCTATTCTGGATTAGAGATGACTAGAAGTGATTATATATATTTTTTTAGACTTAGTATTTATTGGAATTCTCATTTGTAACCTTGTATTACAGATTTTCCCTTTGTAACATTTGCAATTCTTTTGTATTAATTAAGTCATATGCTTGTGTTCGCTTTGATACGTCACCATAACGTAATACTTCTACCCTTATCGGGTTGGGGTGTTACAGCCTCTAAGCACAGTCAGTGTAGGCTCAAAACCGTATGCTTTGCACATTACGATATAGGTGGTTAACTTGGCTAGACCAAATGGATTAAACCTACAGATATGAACTTTGTAATATTGCAGAAACTCCAAAATTAAAGGATGTATAGGTATCCTAAAGTTTGATTGAGTGAATGCATGCACATATAAACCTACATATCAAGAGGGAGCATCAAAAATATTTTGCTTCTTGCTCGGAAGCATGATCTTAAACTCTGTTGGTATGGGGTAATCACAAAGGAAGTTGGATAATGTTTCTTTCGACAAAGTACATGTTTGTTGCTTAATTATTCTTTTAGCAGCCATGCTCATGTCGCTATTAAAAGAGTAAGAAATTAAAGAAAGATGATGGAAAATTACCTCTACGCTCAACGGAAGCACCAAAAACACAGAAGGGTGTTTGTGTATTTTGGGCGGAAGGTAAAATAAGCTAGGGTTTTTTACTCATATGGGTTTATATACTCATGGGGGTTTTAATCCTGGTCGCACACGTGTATACCCAACTTTGTGGATTTTTCGGATTTCAAATGGGTGGTAAAATTTTGAAAAGACGTTTTGCGATTACCGAAAACATAGCCATTATGGCTGTGAAGCAAAGGGGCAGATAATTATGAAGTTGCATTTAATGCGGACTTCAGTTAAAGGTTTATCCTTTTTGTTGTTTGCTTTTGTAACAAGGAGGATAGAGCGTATGTTTATTTTTTGAGTCGAATGCAATTTATACTCGTACGTATATATCACTTTCGACTGGGGGGCTTGATGATGTACCCTCCGAACGGGTCGAAGGACTCCCCTTCGAGCCTGTGCGAAGCCCTCTCTTCGGAGGCCCAGGTTAATCTCCTAATACGTTTCATTGGCGTAAAACCATTCATCTATGAAGTGGTTACCATGTGGGAATCAGCCAATCGAAGCCTTAAGCCCTTCGGGGTATCTCCTACGAAGGAACTACAACGGAGAGCTACCATGACCTGGTCATACCCACGTCTCCTCTTCCTTTAGGCTTTCCCGCCAAAACAGAGATCGTGGGCTACAAAGCCCTAGCGGTTACCACAAATCATGGGACGCCCCCATGATCTCCGAACAAAGTGCAACCGCCCTCTAAAGCCTATTTCTCCCCTATAAATAGCATTAGACGGGCCATAACCATGGTATGTTAACTGAATCTTAAGCGTACTCGCTCAACTTACCTCAAACTTACCATTACACATACTTACTCGCACGCCGGAGGTGGTTCGCAGGGTCCATCCCCTGCGCAATCACTTAACGTAGTGTTTTAGTATTTCTTATTTCAGGTTAGAGACAAGCTTGGCGCAACCTCAACACCCCATAAATCCTTTGATCATCATCGAAGGCATGGTTGTGCAATTTATTGTACAATCACTTAGGAAAAGGGTTTTAACCCGGTGAATATAATACCTTAAAAAACAGTTAAGTACATGAGATGTGAGTAAATCCCACATCTCAGCCTACTACGTAGGCGATAAAGTATACATAACAAGATATAACTACTCCTATTAAAGGAAATAAACCACTAAATACTAACTTACAATTGACTCATAAAGACACCAGATATAAAACTATCGTCTAAATTAACCTCGAAGATTAATATTTATCACGTATTCACGTCACAAAATGCCAGTTGTTCTTTTGTTAAACCATCAAGGTTATAACTGTCATAAATGTCATAATCTGCGTCCTCAAATAAAATTGCATCATTTTTGCACATTCACTAGCCATGAGTTGTGTAGTCTCATCGTAACATTCTCAACATCACTATCACTTTCTTTCACAGCCTTTTTCGCATCTTTACCGGTACTAACATTTCCAGCAATTGAAGTAATGCTGATTGGTTTGATGAAGAGAGTTAATACCAAAATAATGATAATAGGTTTAAATTATTATGACCGTTACACTCAGCATCATTTGCCATATCTTTAAACGGGGTGTCGTAACAAAAACTAAGAACGTCATAGTTATTGTTTGGATCGAAAATCTGGTAAAGGAATACACAAAAATAAACACATAAGGTAATTAGTTAAAAACTCATAGGACCCACAAAATAGTGATTATAAAGAAAAAGTACATAAGGCACGTGAATCAATGCTCAAAGAGACCCTCCCTCCCAGATATCTATTTATAGATGGCAGAGCTTATCCTAACCCCCCCCCCAAAAAAAAAAGACTGCCCACACCCTTTCCCCCTCTGTTTTTTTGACTTTTTTTATTTTTATAATTTTGTTTATATAAAAAAACTATAAACCTGAAAGTGCGGAACAGAAATACGGAACAGAAACTGACAAAAACTATAAAACTGTCAGAAATACGGAACAGAAACTGACAAAAAACATAAAACAAAAGGGAGACAGGGAGAATCTTTGACTAACCCCCCTGATTTGACATCATATGGGGGGGTTTGTATAGTCTAGGCCTTTATAGATATATAATCATATATTTAATATTATTTAATTATAAAACTTCGACCAAACAATAACAATAATTGTCATTGTCATTCCATTTGGTCTAAACCTTTAAACCAAACGGCACCTTAAATACGGAGTAGATGACAATGATATACAGTAATATGTCACTTTTTTCTCCGTACCTTATGCATTGAAGAGTTGAGATCAATATATATCTTATATTTGTCATAGATACAATATATCAATCTTAGCAATCCATTTTATATCAAAATTAATAAAAAAATATTTTCCACAATTTTTTTAAAACAACATATCTTGTAAACGGTAAATCTTCAAACTACAAAAAATACACCATCACGACGAGAATTAAATTATCTTTCTATTGATATGCACTTCTATATAATTTCGATTTTTTTTTTTTAATTTTCGGCCAGAAAAATCACATGGGCGAAAATTTTGAAAAAAAAAAAAATTCGTTGAAAGTATATAAAAGTGCATATCTATAGAAAGATAATTTAATTTTCGTCGCGATGGTATGATTTTTTTCGCATAACGATTAACGGTTTACGATATATTTAATTTTAAAAAAAAAAAGGTGAAAGTTTTTTTTTTTTTTTTTGATAAAAAATGAATGTGCAGGATTGGTTTATTAGATATATGACCAATATGATATATATATATATATATATATATATATATATATATATATATATATATATATATATATATTGAAATTTTCTCATGCATCGAATGTGACAAATAGTGGTTATGGCATAATCACTTACTTGAATTATTCGATAACAGGATAATAATGTGGTTACTTCCATGGAATAATTTAATATTAACTTTTTTGGAATGATAATAGCGAAAATTACTGCAGAGGCTTTTTTTGAAAGGAGTTCTCCTGCAGAGGGTCAACTTTTTTTTCATATCCAAAAAAGCCACTTTCTTCGCTGCCTACTCGCAGCGATGTCAATTCTCAACATGTGTCCGATCCATATTAAAGGTACTACTAACCGAACCCTCCCTAGTGGAGGTAGTACAAAACCCTCCCTTGGGAGGTGTACTTTTTACACTTTTCCTCTTTGTCTTTTTTTGTTTTTGTCCTCAACATGTGTCCGATCCATATTAAGGGTACTACTAACCGAACCCTCCCTAGTGGAGGTAGTACAAAACCCTCCCTTGGGAGGTGTACTTTTTACACTTTTCCTCTTTGTCTTTTTTTGTTTTTGTCTTTTGCTGTTTTGTATTTTTTTTTTTTTGTCCAAAGATAGTAGGCAGTTTTTATTTCTTTTTTTGTCCAAAGGTAGTAGACTAGTAGTACCCATTAGGTTTTGTTTTTTTTTTTGTTTTTTTTGTTTTTTTTTTTTTTTTGGTCCAAAGTTTGTTTTTGTAACAGCACATGTCCAAAGATAGTAGGATAGTTTGTTTTTCTATTTTTTTTTCCCAAAGTATCACAAGTGGTATTTTTTTGTTTTTGTTTTTTTTGTCCAAAGTATCACACCAAAGGTAAAAATAGTGTCGAAAAAAAAAACGTATGAGATTTTTAATAGGCTCAGAATTGAAGGTTGCAAAGTGATAAAATATCACTTTACCATCCATTCGGTTTTTAGTAAACCAATCATCATCGCCAAAATTCACGCTGTAAGTCTCAAAATTCACACTGTAAGTCTCAAAATTCACAAGTTACATAGTAAGATTCTCAAAGGTACAAGTTTCTCACATGTTAATAGTAAGATTCTCAAACTGCAGGCTTTCATCCATTATAAACATGTCACCATCTCAGTTACAAACCACAAAGCAAAGAAGCAGTATCACAACAAAGAAGCAAAGTGAAACAATCTCAGTAAAGTGAAACACAAGTGAAACACCACAAAGCAACAATCTCAGTAAAGTAAATGTAACGCCCCTTGACCACTTTGACCAAAAATTTTGAACTTTACACACGGAAAGCGCTTTACCATTACTTTCGACCCTTTTGACCGTTTACAAATTCCTTGAACATAACCAAGATGACTAAACTGGATCCACACTTAGGTCCATACTTTGGAACCTAAAGGGGGATCCTAAACTGAAAACTATGGATCCACACTTAGGTCCATACTTTGGAACCTAAAGGGGGATCCTAAACTGAAACTAAGGATCCACACTTAGGTCCATACTTTGGAACCTAAAAGTGGATCCTAAGAAGATCCATACTAAGGTCCACCTCTTTGAACCTAAAAGTAGATCCTGGGAGGATCCACACTAAGAACCACATCTTTGAACCTAAAAGTAGATCCTGGGAGGATCCACACTAAGGTTCAGACTTTGGGACCTAAAAGTAGATCCCAGAACTGACGGGTTATGCATAAACCTCTTTTGACCCATTTTCACAACAAACCATTTATACCACTTTCGTTTTACACCAAACTTGACCAACTTCATTTATTTAACATAACAAGCACGTTCCAACAATACTTGACCCGATTACAACCCAAAATGGGTACAAACACACTTAAATCCAAACGCCCCTTAAACATTTACTAAAAACACTTGAAACACACTTGACACATCGTTAGACCACCAAATCATTACACGACTTTGACACACCACATACGACTCATAAAAGAGACTCTCGGGGTACAACTTTGACTCGAGCTCGGTATTCTACCTAGCTCCTAATACTTGTTTTCTTCCAAATCCATTCCAAACCCTTATGCTACACTCCAAGCCTTCCATTCCGCCGCACTTAAGCCTACAAAAACATTGACAACTAAAAGAATAAGCTTACGCTTAGTAAGTAAAACGATAATCACATACCATCATACTTCAATCAAACACATAAGCATCACATATCTCCAAACACTTACTTAGCTACTCCACTCTCTAATTCTTGCATAAACACCTAACATCAACTTACCATCACAACCAAATTCACCACTTAGATCACATTCATCCTAGCATATAAGCACATATCCAATCTCTTATCACTAACCACAAAACATACATAACACATATATGTTAGACATCCATATAATACATGCCATCATCATTTTACTTACCTTAGTCCAAGCTAAACAATACCAAGAACATCATCATCATCATAATCTTCCATCATCATCATCATCATCTTCTACAATTAACCAAAACCTAACAACATGATAATCAATAACATAAACAAGGGTTAACATAACCCATTAAACATACTCATCTACCTTCCTACATCATCATATGATCATATCTTGATCATATGATGAAAACCCACTTAATCATAAACCTTAACCTTAATAATCATTAAATAGAAATACTTACTTGCATAAGATCATAACTAAGGAAGGCCATAAACATTAGGACTTGATCATCTTCATCTTCTTCATCTCTTCTATATCACCATCTCACTTTCCCTCTCTTCCTTCTCTCTTTAAAATCCGGTCATCCAACTCTATCAATAATGGAGGAGAATTCTAGATAAGGCTAGATATATTAGTTAGGTGTAATCTTTGGCCTCTTGGCACCTTTAGTCCCTTAAGTCTCTTTTATCTTATTTTAGCCACAACTATCTTATAACTCATATTTAACACTTGGCAATCTAGGTCCCTCTAGTTTATTCATCATCTTCCATATTACTATGTTAGTCCTACTTTGACTATTATTTTGACTACCGGGTTTGACTTTCACATAACCTTGTTGACCAACTAATCACATAAGTCCTTAACATATTCCATCTAAGGTGGGGTCTACTCATAACCGGGATACGGGTCTAACAATTCTACCCCCTTATTTATATTTTGTCCCCTAAATCTATCATTCTTTACTATCCTGCACTTAGTCACATAACTCATCTCATTCCTAGCACCTTAACTCCTAGTTTATCTAGTGCAACGATCTAAGAAATCTTGCAACTCTATGCACACTATAGCATATCCCATGCCCTAATCCACATTACCCCCGCTTACTTCTATACCACCCCACTCTTGCTTAGATTTTGCATAATACAAGACTTACTTATTATCGCCAATCATCATTCTAATCCGCCCTATTACCGTTACATCACCACCTCACTCGCTTATCCTCTACTCTCATTCTTTGACTACTTGATACTTAAGAAACTCGTACCATTTGACTTTACATAATCACACTCGACTAATACATTCACATTCCATTTCTTTCATTCATCATGTTTATACCACGCCGCAAGGCACATTATATCATCATTACAATTTCTCCACTCCATCAATGTTTCTCCTAAGTCCCAACTAAAAGCCATGGTCCAATTCTAACCCTCTTATCTTAGTCCTTACAATTCCTAACTAACTCTAAACTCCCGCTTTCTACTTCTCTAATCCCTACTCGTGCCATGTCGGCAACACATAGCCCACTTGTTTATAATTCCTCATTTACATGGAGAGGCGTCCCAATCGATGTAAATCAAGAAATATAAACTAGTGGTTATGTACTCTCGACATAACACCACTACTCCTAATTCCCAATTTAACTTTTATTATTTTCTCATTGTTTTTATTACATTATTTTTACTCTTCTTAGACTTGGATCCTTCACATTATCACATTCATCATGGGGATACTTTTATATGCCATGGACGTAGGCAACCCCTTGCCGGTGAAGGCAACACTTTTCATCCCGAAGGATCTTTAACATTCATCCCGAAGGATTCCTTAACATTCCTTTACTTGGTCATCCCGAGGGATACCATATTTAACATTCATCCCGAAGGATCATTACATTCACACTTTATCACCTTAACAACGGATCCAAGTCATAAGCACCACACACACATTATTACATTCGTTTATTATAGTAATTACCGCTAATCGCCTTAGCAGTAATATGATAATTTCAGAACAACGTCTTTATCTCATACACACTCCGTACATTCTTAATCTGCTTTAGTTATTTTCACATCTTTACTTTACCTCTTGTATTCTTAGCCCACATTAATCATTTTCACACTCTTAAATTTCATTTTAGTCTACTCATCTCATTTACATCTAAACTTCACACATTTTGCCAACCATAACACATGCTTTCTTTATAATGATTACAGCTAATCGCCTTAGCCGTAATATAATTATTTCAAGACAATACCTTAACCTCATACACGCCCATCTCATTATAGCTATTAGTACTTAGGTAATTTCGTTCTATATCATCATTTACTCAACCCCTATGCCTTTTCTCATTTTGTAACTTTTCTAAGTTCATTACGGACTTATTATGTAATAATTTATATCATTTCTTCACCTCACACATTCAACGTTACCACACGTTCATAATCATGCTCCTAATACTTTGACTCTCCACTAACCCGTCTCTAATACCTCATTAATGATCATCACACTAAGTATATCTACTCATAAGACCATACTTTGGTCATTCCTAGCCCACAAGCCATGCACTTTCCTTTTTAGTCACATTTCCTATAAACCACCACACAACTTATTACATCCATTCGCCCTCGCTAAACTACCATAGCACACAATCACATAATCATATAATAATTACCGAGACAGCCCGAGGTGCACGGTAATCCTATCACTCACACATCAAGTCTCCCACGTCATATATCACATAAGACACATCCCTAAGTCCCCATCATACTACCCATATAGCAATCACATCATTCGTTTCAAACTCTACATTCATATCCTATAACTTACAAAATATTTGCCCGTCTTTCTTAAACTTAAACTTAACGCGTCTACGAGTGGTTTAAGTCTAGGCAACCTAAAGGAAACCTAATTCACTTAAACCGAAGCTCTGATACCAAGTTGTAACGCCCCTTGACCACTTTGACCAAAAATTTTGAACTTTACACACGGAAAACGCTTTACCATTACTTTCGACCCTTTTGACCGTTTACAAAATCCTTGAACATAACCAAGATGACTAAACTGGATCCACACTTAGATTCATATCTTTGAACCTAAAGGGGGATCCTAAACTGAAAACTATGGATCAACACTTAGGTCCATACTTTGGAACCTAAAGGGGGATCCTAAACTGAAACTAAGGATCCACATCAAGGACCACCATTTCGAACCTAAAAGTGGATCCTAAGAAGATCCACACTAAGAACCACATCTTTGAACCTAAAAGTAGATCCTGGGAGGATCCACACTAAGAACCACATCTTTGAACCTAAAAGTAGATCCTGGGAGGATCCACACTAAGGTTCAGACTTTGGGACCTAAAAGTAGATCCCAGAACTGACGGGTTATGCATAAACCTCTTTTGACCCATTTTCACAACAAACCATTTATACCACTTTCGTTTTACACCAAACTTGACCAACTTCATTTATTTAACATAACAAGCACGTTCCAACAATACTTGACCCGATTACAACCCAAAATGGGTACAAACACACTTAAATCCAAACGCCCCTTAAACATTTACTAAAAACACTTGAAACACACTTGACACATCGTTAGACCACCAAATCATTACACGACTTTGACACACCACATACGACTCATAAAAGAGACTCTCGGGGTACAACTTTGACTCGAGCTCGGTATTCTACCTAGCTCCTAATACTTGTTTTCTTCCAAATCCATTCCAAACCCTTATGCTACACTCCAAGCCTTCCATTCCGCCGCACTTAAGCCTACAAAAACATTGACAACTAAAAGAATAAGCTTACGCTTAGTAAGTAAAACGATAATCACATACCATCATACTTCAATCAAACACATAAGCATCACATATCTCCAAACACTTACTTAGCTACTCCACTCTCTAATTCTTGCATAAACACGTAACATCAACTTACCATCACAACCAAATTCACCACCTAGATCACATTCATCCTAGCATATAAGCACATATCCAATCTCTTATCACTAACCACAAAACATACATAACACATATATGTTAGACATCCATATAATACATGCCATCATCATTTTACTTACCTTAGTCCAAGCTAAACAATACCAAGAACATCATCATCATCATAATCTTCCATCATCATCATCATCATCTTCTACAATTAACCAAAACCTAACAACATGATAATCAATAACATAAACAAGGGTTAACATAACCCATTAAACATACTTATCTACCTTCCTACATCATCATATGATCATATCTTGATCATATGATGAAAACCCACTTAATCATAAACCTTAACCTTAATAATCATTAAATAGAAATACTTACTTGCATAAGATCATAACTAAGGAAGGCCATAAACACTAGGACTTGATCATCTTCATCTTCTTCATCTCTTCTATATCACCATCTCACTTTCCCTCTCTTCCTTCTCTCTCTAAAATCCGGTCATCCAACTCTATCAATAATGGAGGAGAATTCTAGATAAGGCTAGATATATTAGTTAGGTGTAATCTTTGGCCTCTTGGCACCTTTAGTCCCTTAAGTCTCTTTTATCTTATTTTAGCCACAACTATCTTATAACTCATATTTAACACTTGGCAATCTAGGTCCCTCTAGTTTATTCATCATCTTCCATATTACTATGTTAGTCCTACTTTGACTATTATTTTGACTACCGGGTTTGACTTCCACATAACCTTGTTGACCAACTAATCACATAAGTCCTTAACATATTCCATCTAAGGTGGGGTCTACTCATAACCGGGATACGGGTCTAACAGTAAAACACAAGTGAAACACCACAAAACAATCTCAGTAAAGTGAAACACAAGTGCAACAATCTCAGTAACAAACCACAAAGAAGCAGATTTCACACAAGTGAAACACAAGTGAAAAACATTCAGCTGCACAAACACACAAGCCGCAAGTGAAACACAATCAGCTGCACAAACACACAAGCCGCAAGTGAAAGCCGAAAATGTCAAAAGGAAAGGCCGGTTCGAATTTTTGCTTTCTTTTTTTTTCTTTTTTTATAGGGAGGATAATCTCTTTTGGCAGCTCAATCCTCACGGTAATAATTATGCCAATTCCGCCTAAAAAAATCTTCAGGTGATCAAGAGGGCCCCTTTTTCAGTAGATGATGGCCTTTCTGATCTCATCCGTATTCCGATCAAAGAATCAAAGAAAGAAGGTTTCAGTTTCATAAAGCAAGCACCTGAATTCACCATTTTACACACAAGAGGTAATAATAAATTTTGCGCTTTTTCAATATTACATGTATAAAAAACATTAAAAAGACATCGAGATAACATTAGGCTCAGATTATAAGCAGTTTCACATAAGCAAGTTTTATCATATATGGCTGCAACATCAAAGGTTGCAAAATCAAGTTTATTTTGCCGTCCATTCGGAAATGCCACGCCAAAATCAAGTTTTTTTTTAAATCATTATCGCCGTATCTCTGTTTTTCTTTTAAAAAAAAACCAAGTTTCAAATCTGTTTAAAATAACAAACTGCTTATCAAGCATATAAGCAGTTTCATCACAACCAAACTATCACAGCCAAGAAACCATAAGCACATAAGCAGTTTTATAACTGCTTTTAAAAAATAAAAAAAACCAAGTTTCAAATCTGCTTAAAATAACAAACTGCTTATCAAGCATATAAGCAGTTTTATAAGCAGTTTCATCACAACCAAACTATCACAGCCAAGAAACAATAAGCACATAAGCAGTTTCATCACAACCAAACTATCACATAAATAACATTAGGCTCAGATTATAGGGAGGGTTAGTATATAACGCTAAAAAACATTAAAAAGACATCGAGATAACATTAGGCTCAGATTATAAGCAGTTTCACATAAGCAAGTTTTATCATATATGGCTGCAACATCAAAGGTTGCAAAATCAAGTTTTTTTTGCCGTCCATTCGGAAATGCCACGCCAAAATCAAGTTTTTTTTAAATCATCATCGTCGTATCTCGGTTTTTTTTTATTAAAAAAAAACCAAGTTTCAAATCTGCTTAAAATAACAAACTGCTTATCAAGAAACTATCACAGCCAAGAAACCATAAGCACATAAGCAGTTTCATCACAACCAAACTATCACAGCCAAGAAACCATAAGCCCATAAGCAGTTTCATCACAACCAAACTATCACAGCCAAGAAACCATAAGCCCATAAGCAGTTTCATCACAACCAAACTATCACAACCAAGAAACCATAAGCACATAAGCAGTTTCTAAAGAAATAACCACACATTAAAACTACTTTTTTTTTTTTTATCTAAAACACGATCTAAAACATCACAGAAACAACTCAATTTTTTTATAACGTATAACCAAGATCAGAACCAAGAACCTCCAAACCCTAATTTTTCAAAATTAGGGCAAATACCAAGAACCACCTCCAATTGAACCAATAATGCCAGAAACGTTGATTAAACACACTTAATCAACACCAGAAGTCTTTAAAAATCAAAATCCCCAAAAAATACCAAACCCTAATTTTTCAAAAATTATGCATTTTATACTAAACTTATAGATCTGATCAATTACTTAATAAATCTTTCAATTAACAAAGGTTAATTGAAATATATCAATCTAATTTTGAAAAACCCTCAATTTTTTTTACCACAGAAACCACTATATTTTTTTATAACGTATAACCACCATCATATTTTTATCAAAAAAAAAAATAGATCTAAAAAAATATTTTTATACGAGTTTTAGATTAAAAAAAAAAAAAAAAAAAAAAAAAAAAAAAAAAAAAAAAACCTCCATGGTTATACGTTATAAAAACCACCATCATATTTTTATCTAAAAAGATCTAAAAACCACCACCATCTTCCCTTTTAGATCTAAAAAGATCTAAAAAAAAGTCAAAACCGCATAGAAATACCACTCCCACAACCACAGTCTCACCATCTAAACCACCATAGGCGTGGTCTCACCATCAAAACCACAAGCATTTTTAGATCAAAACTGCTAAAGAACATAGTTTTTAGGAGAGAGTATTGATGGGGTGGGAGACATTGAGGGGATTGAGTGAGAGGGTAAAGTAGGAGAAGTCAGAAATAAGAGAAGTCAGGGTGGGGTGGGGTAGTAAGGGTAGTAAAGTCTGTGGGTGGGTAGTGGTATTGCTACGCGGTTTTTTTTTTTTTTTTTTTTTTTTACGCCTAAGACATTTAAAAAAAATTGTAAAAAAAGTTAGTATATAATAAAAAAGTTGTAAAAATAATAAAAATTTGTAAAAATAGTTGTTGAAAATAATAAAACGCGTTTTTTATTTTATTTATTTTTTTTTCAAACTTGTAAATGTATAAAAGTTATAAAATGTTATAAATGTTATAAAATAATTATAAGTTATAAATGTTATAAAATATGTTAAAATTTGTAATGTATTTTCAGGAGTTCGGTTCTGACGAGCAACTAACGGATTGGGTGCAAAATATAGCTCGGGGGCTCGGTTTTGTCATTGTTAAAAAAAGAACTAAATCAGAAAAGGGTTATTTGTACGAAATCAATTATAGGTGTTCAAAGGGTGGGATTTATGAACCTGAAAGTACTGGAAAACGGCAAACCAGTACCTCTAAAACCGATTGTCCATTCAAATTGGTGGCGAAATATCATAGAACAAAATCTTTTTGGAGGTTGAGGGTGAAGGATGATAGGCATAATCATCCTTTTGCAGAGTCGTTGCATGGTTTCCCATATGCAATGCGATTAAAGGATGATGAGTTCGGTTTGGTCAAACAATTGTCAGAGTATAACGTACGACCACGTCATATACTTTCGACAATAAAGGATCGTAATCCGGATAACGTGTCTAGCATTAAAACTATATATAACGCACAAAGTACAATCCGGGGAGCCATAATAGGTGATAGAACTCCAATCCAAGTCCTTTACTCATATTTGCAGCATTCAGGGTATACATATTACGAGAGGGTAAATGACCTCACTAATGAGCTTGAGGAACTATTTTTTGTTCACCCCACGTCATATGCTTTATGGTGTACATTCCCTGAAATCATGCTAATGGACTCAACATACAATACCAATTTGTTCAAATTGCCATTTTTTGAAATTGTTGGATTAACTTCAACAAACAAAACATTTTCAATGGCGTTTTGTTTTTTGGACAAAGAAAAGGGGCCTAATTTTCAATGGGTATTGCAATGTGTGAAGCAGGTGATAGAGGAAAGATATTACCCGCGTGTTATCATCACTGACAGAGATTTAGCGTTGGTTGGGGCATGCAGAGTAGAATTCCCGAACGCAAACAAATTACTCTGTCAGTGGCACATTAACCAAAACCTGCTTCAATATTGCAGAAATAGATGCAAGTCGCTAAAGGAGTACGAGTCTATTAAAGGAACATGGGATTGGATGGTTAAAGCTCCGACACGCGACATATTCATGCGTTATTATCAACACCTACAAGAGTTGTTGCTCGAACATGCAGGTACTCAATTATTAATTCATTGTTATTATTATTAAATAAATAACAACTCGAATGACTTTTTGTTATTCATTGTTTTTCAGATATTTCTTCGTATCTGAATAACTGGCTGCAAAATTACTCTAACATGTTTATCGGGTGTATTACCGATCAATATCGCGCCTTCGGCCAGACAACAACATGCAGAGTTGAGGCTCAACACGCGTTGTTGAAATTATACTTGGGCAGCACACAGTCCAACTTAGACACGTTGTTGAGTTCGATCGATAAGATTCTCGTTTCGCAAGAAACTACGATAAAGGAATCTTTTAACAGAAGCAAAAACGAGAAAATGCACAAATGTAATGTACCAATATTTCAAGAATTGTGGTATAAAGTTTCCAAACATGCTTTGGAACTCATTTTGGCTGAACTCCAACTGTCGATCGACGCCCAAGATTGTACTCATCAGTTGCGGTCAGTTTATGGCCTACCATGCTTTCACGAACTGCTTTACTATCAGATTCATGGTAAGTATATTAAATTTGTGACTATTAAGTTATTTTCCCCATTAATATCAGTAATTTATATAAGTCACTTTTAATGAATGCAGATATGGCCATTCCACTGGATAGGGTTGATATTTTTTGGAGAACCCTATCTGTTCCGTGGCCTAGTATCAACACTGAAGCTGGTCCTTCTCGTGATCCTGACGATGATCCTGATTGTGAAGCTGGTCCTTCTCGTGATCCTGACGATGATCCTGATTGTGAAGATGACATACAACAATTCAGGAGTGTTTTTGGCAAAATGTCGTCGTTTATGAAAAAAAGTATGATAAATAAGATGAGGGGATATACAATCCAGAATCTGTTGATACACGTCAACCTGCTGTTCACAAAAGTACTCATGGACAACCAAGCGCAAAGGACAAAAAGTCCCAGGCACCAAAAGTACCGGACTTGAATAAAGTACCAACCGTAGATCCAAGTCGAAGAAGCACAAATATAAGATCTACAAAAGTCCCGGACTTGAATAAGCAACCTGCGAGACATAGTTATTACATGGGTCATAGAGGTGAAAGAAGTCCCAGAGACAGGTTATACGTTGGAAATACGGAGAGCGAGTATTTCATTAAGCAGCTTCCACAGCTTTTCCGTCGATACATCACAAGTATCTATAATGTGGAAGGTGATGGAAATTGTGGGTTTTGGTGCGTTGCCCACGGTATTGGTCATCACCAAGGAAACTGGCTCAATGTCCGAAGGTGGTTATTGCAAGAGTTGGAAATTAATCGTGAGTTTTACGTAGGTATGTGGTTGCAAATGGACTATGACAATCTTTGGAGCAGAATAAACTGGTTATATGATAGTGGTTGTCCGGAAGAACACTGGATGCTTATGCCAAACACGGGGTTGGTTATTGCCACAGTGCTTAACCGGCCTGTTGTATTTATATCAAACGGTGGATGCACTACGTGTTTTCCATTTTTTTCTGCTCCAGATGTATCACAAGGAATTGGCCCCCTTGTGATTGGCCGTGTGGGGAGTGGGAAAACTGGTCACTACATTCATCTTACGCAAGATGAAAACTCACCATTTCCGACTATTCACCCACAATGGAGGTACCACAGACATCCCGTTGCATCCGGATGGGAAACATTGTATCACGATCAACTACACATGTATAATGAGATTAGACGAACACAAACATAGTACATGGTTACTGATTTATGTTGTAAATAATTATACAGACAAAACATTGTAAATGAATACTGATTTATGTTGTAAATAATTATACCGACAAAACATTGTGAATGATTACTGATTTATGTTGTAAATAACTGTTTGTATTATTTAAATTAACAATACATTACTGATTTATGTTGTAAATAACTGTTTGTATTATTTAAATTAATTCTTTGTCTAGGTGAAACAAAATAATCCTTACATGTGTCGCTGTCAGAACGGATTCATTATAGAGAGGATATCTCGTAAAGAAGCTAGTTATGGTCAACCGTATTACGCATGTCCTCTTTCAGTGGTAAGTAATCATACGTTTGCTTAGTTATGTAAATTATTTGTTTTTTAATAATACATTTCTTATTATTTTCTTAACATGTAACAGCCAGGAACAACAGACTATGGTTGTCGGTACTTTATGTGGAAAGATGAGTTTCAAAAGAAGTACTTTAGTCAAGCCTCTTCTTCAACGCAATGCTCAAACTGCATTGCTAAAGATAATAAAATTGACCAGCTTGAAACAAGAAACAAGATGTTAGTTTCTCAAAACAAGTTGTTGATGACAAGAAATAAGATGCTCGAGGCATCACTGGAATTGGCAAGGAATCCTGAGGATCACGCATGTCAGTCGGGTGCAATGCTCCATGAGCTTTTAGATGACATTAATAATCTTCACATGTAGTAGGTGTTTTTATTAAATAATGTGTTATCGTTCTTGTTTAATTGAATAATAACAGTTGTTATGTTTAATGTGTTAACGTTAACGTGTTATTGTTTAATGTGTTAATTAAATAGAAACACGTCAGTCGAATACATTGCAGTTGTTTAATGTGTTAACGTTAACGTGTACAAAAAAATAACACAAAATAAACATTACACAAAAAAATAAACATTACACACAAAATAAACTAACACACAAAATAAACATTAAAAAAAAGTACAACAAAAGAGAAAAAAGTACAAAAAAAAAAAAAAAAAAAAAGAAAAAAAAAAAAAAAAAGAAAAGAAAAAAATGACAAAGTACCTCCCTACTAGATAGAGAGGGTTAGTATATAAAAAATAGGGAGGGTCTGTATATAACGCCCCCCATATTAATTGCAAATGAAAATAAAAATCCACATCACCATTTCGCTGACAACTAGCAGCGATGTCTTAAAAAAGGCGGCCCAAGAAAATAAAACAAGCACCATTTCGCTGCCTTTAGTCATTGAATTACAACTTTTTAAAAATTGAAAAATAAAAGTTATCAAAATTACCCTAAACTTTTTAATATTTACAACTTTTTTTATATAACAAACTTTATTCGTCTAATATTTAGCAAATATATAGCGAATTCGTTAATAAAAAAACACCGTTGCGAAGAGCTCTAAATTACGAACAAAACGAGCCCAATATTGATATGTTTTTGACGTACATACTAATTTATCCATCTATTGGAACTATGTGTTTGCCTTATATATATATATATATATATATATATATATATATATATATATATATATATATATATATATATATATATAGGGGTGTGCACGGTCCAAAAACCGGACCGGACCGAAGACCGAGAACCGGAAAAACCATAGACCGAGATCGGACCGAATGTGGTCGGTCCGGTTCGGTCCGGTCGGTCTTCGGTCGGTCCGGTCCAATTAGGCAAGATTTGGCAAGTTTTTTCGGTTTTTTGGTCGGTCCGGACCGGACCGACCGGACCGAAGACCGAATTAGCCAAAAAGCTTAGACCAAGGACCGGTCCGGTCGGTTTTGTCGGTCGGTACGGTCCATCCGGTCCGTTTGCTCACCCCTATATATATATATATATATATATATATATATATATAGAATCTGGATCGATTGAGAAGGTTTTTATTTTGAGAAGATTGAGAAGGTTTTCAAAAACGATAGATTTTTAACTTTGATTCATGTTTTTCAAGCGTAAAACTCATTTTAATGTGATTAAAATTCAAAATGTGTAAAAAAAATTTGAATCAATGTTAAAAATCTCTCGATTTTGCGATTTATGTAGAATACTGAATCATCTGTACAAAGTTAATGAATCATCATCATAACTTGATTTTAACAATGATTTGTGAATCAAATTTGTAATTTATAGATTCGATTCACCATAAAATAATGTTTTACTTGTGAATCAAATCAAAAACATGAATCAGTTTGTTCAAACGAAGATTTCTCAATCTTCTCAAAATAAAAACCTTCTCAATGGAACCGGATCCTATATATATATATATATATATATATATATATATATATATATATATATATATATATATATATATATGTATATCTACATATTATATATAACAGGATGCGTATGACGTCATCAAATGCAGGATTGATGAATAAGCGCTGGATTGATGAGTAATCATGCTCTTATTCCACCTAAGCATGCCACCTAAGCAAAGTCGCATGCCACCTAAGCAAAGTTTGACCAGATAATTCGAATGTTGACTTTTAATTCCACCTAAGCAGTACACATAAGCAAGATTTGACCAAATATTTCGAAGTTTGACTTTTAATTCCACCACCTAAGCAGTGTTTTGAAGTATATAAAATTCGGAATTTATTTTCATAAAAATGTACATTAATGGATTCGAACTTGGGTTGTTTAGGTACAATGAAAATGTCCCAACCAATGGAGCTAAGCCATTGATTGTGATCAACAACCTAAAACAAAGTAAATATATGGCTAAATATTTAGCAAACCAAATCCAATATTATCAATATGCAATCCATTATTATACGGAATATTTTTTTTTCTAAAACCCTAATACCACTCATTCATCTCATAATCACACACACAATATTCTTTTGCCTCTCAATGGAGACAGTGTCAATCAAAGTAATCAAGCAAGCAAGACCATGGACTAAAAACCAGGTGGTCCTCTTCCTCTTTAATACCATCAACAGGTTCATCTTTGTAAGATTAACCAATTATATTATATTGCATGTGGGTTAATTATATCATTTGATTTTGCAAGAGCAGCCTCACCATCTCACACAAGGTAAGTAAAAACCTTGAGCAGCCGCAATCCTCACTCTATTTATCTATCATTGTCGTGTTTGGGTTAATTATATCATTTGATTTTGCAAGAGCAGCCTCATACAAACTTTTCCATGAGCAGCCGCACCATCTCACTCTATTTATCTATCATTGTAGTATGGAATATATTGAAAATTGATGTGAATGACTATATAATCCAAGGTATATATTTAATTCGATTTTCGATTCAATTTTTGTTCAATTTTTTTAATTGATTGTGATAGATTAGTTTTTATGATGGTATGTTTCGCTCAATTATGATGGTATCACATCCATGAATTGAATCCTATTATAATAAATACAAGCAGTACAAACGAATATATACCACCAGTGCTAATCTTCAATGGCAGTACTAATTCGAGATCGTAGCAGTACGAATGTAAAAGACAAGCTGGCAACATCCCAGCAGTACAAAGTGTTCGTTTTTATTTTTTTTAAGCATTAGCTCCAATATCATTCATGTGAGTTCCTACAATTGTGGCAAGCATGGCTAATTTATGTGGTTTAAAAATATGATTTTGTTTATTGTATCCTTTATTTTAGGGGTACATGTACATGGTATGCAAGCTGTTCCTAAAGTTGCATCTACTTGAACGCAATTTAAATTTATAAACCCAGGTGCAAGATTTTTTTTTATTTATATATATATATTAATGTTGCTGTTTTTATTATTAAGATTTATTTGTCGCATTTAAAGGTGTCAAATTATTGGTTGGTTGTTGTTCATTTAATTGCTAAATTATGTTGGATTTTGGGATAGATTGAGGAAAATGATTAAGGGGGTGTTTGGATCAGCTTATTTCTCTGGCTTATAGGCCCATTTGTATTTGGAAAAGCTCATGAGCTAACTTTTTTTGGTTTATGAGGTAATTAGGTTGACCTTTTGTACTTGAATAAGTTGCACTCATAACCAAAAAAATGTGAGCTTATGAGCTTAGTGGAGTAAATAAACAAAAAAAATCATCTCAAATGGTAATTTTTTAGATGGTTAACAATATGATATGTGTTTCTGTTTGTGTTTCTGTCCAAGGATGAACGTCGATCTACATATATGCGTGGTAAGTTATTAATTTGTTTCATCAATAAATTGTTATTTTGTGAAATAAGGGTGACTGGTCGAGCCCTTCAGTTGCTGCAATATGAACTGTTTTAGATTTTCCTTTTGTTAAGTTTTTCATTTATTAAATGCCTTCAGCTTATGAGTATACATTTACATAAATACCTTGAAACCTACAATATAATACTTGAAGGAACAGACATGTATCATAGGGGAGGCGTTGGAGTGATGGGCTTCACCAGGTAGTGGAAGCCAGCCATTGACTGATCCCATTATCAGTAACTAAGATGTTGTTTTTGACTTATGTTGTGACAGGAACTCGCCATTATGAATTAGCATGTTCAATATTAACATGCTATAAAGGAATGCAAATGAAATGAAAGACCATGTACAATATTAACAATATGATATGTTAGAAACAAATGGTGGATAGCCATGTGATAATTGAAATATCTTTAGACTTGAAGGTAATAGCTTATTTATGTTACCTACCATTTATTTTATATAGACTTCACCTAACTTAGACAGAAGAGAACATGGAACTTCAAGACCAAACACAAATTTATTGGTCCTCAATTGCCTGCTACAGGTGCTGATGATCGGAGGGTTGGTGATGTTGTTGAAGATCCGTATTCGTAAGGTGTTCAACAAAATGCTGCAGAGAGACGACTGAAAGTGGGAATGAGCATGATCATAGTAAGATATCTTTTGTCTTTGTGAATATGATCATAGTAAGATGTTATATTAAAAAGTTAAATTAATTGTAATGGGAGCAAATGATTCTGATTCAAATAATTGGCAACATTAATGAATACTTGGCCAACCTTTTGGAGTATGCATAAAATAATTGGGGGTTTGTGTAATTTTATATATGCAGACATGAATTCATAGTTGGTGTTATGGGTGTGTCTTAGTTTTAGGACTTACTTTGTATAAGTTTCTTTTGGCTACATTAACCTAATGAATCCTAAGGTAAGCGGATTCAATCAATAAACCCGTGGTCGCTCGGCTACTCAAGGTAAGCGGATTCATTAGTTTTTATGTTGTTGGACAATGTTTTGTCGCTGGGTTTTCTAAATTATAACGTGTCTATGTTTGTGTTTTGAATGGTGTTGTAGCTGTGTACCCAGTGGTAATTGAGGCCACCGCTACCCGCAGTTGGTGGGCATGAAGGTGTTGGTGAAGTACATTCTATAGGCTCGGCAATACAAGGTCTTTCAAGTGCTGCAGAAAAAATTGAATTAAGTGTCGCATATATTGGTAAAGTGTAATTAGTATACTGGATTCATGTGGTAAATGTGAGTGCCAAAAAGTGGATAATATATTGTGTGGCACTTCAATTCAGCATCCGACAGTTTTTAGTGCACCCATGATATCAGAGAGGTTCTTTGGCCATGTTCATTTTAATTTCGCTTTGCCTACTCTGTTTGTAGTTCAGGTATCATCATTTTCTCAATAGTAGCTGAATAAATAGCAAGGTATGACATTACTAGCATTATATCGAATATGAGTACTACATAACTATTTTTTAATAGGTGGCATTGGCATCTGGTGCAGGGCCTTTAGAGAGGGTCGATTAGGAATGTGGCAAATGAATATATGGATAGTGGATGCCACGAGGTTGGAGCTTGAACCAGATAGACTGCACTTTCTATTTTAACACATTTACATATCGATACTTACAACCATGGTGTGTAAATAATTAAGTTTGGCATCAATATTTTGTGCAGCGACAGAAAACCAGGTGGGTAGGGTTTAAACATGTGATTTTATTACGTGCTCTGAGCCTTATTATTCAAAAGGCCAAGCGAAGATGGTCAACTAATGTTTCTTTCAAGGACAACCATAAGGAATTTGGAGGACAAACTCCTTGAAAGATTGCAATGTAACTTTTATTTAACAGTACATCCCAACAAGAGGATCTGCTAATGTTTCTTTCAATGATATTTGAATGCATTTATTCATTTTAAATCTATGGCATAACAATAATATGTTACTAACTTTATATGCGTTAACTTTAGAATAACTAAAACCAACCAAATTATAATTACAAGTCATGCCCGCCCATTGGGCGGGCTTTGAAGTCTAGTATATATATATATATATATATATATATATATATATATATATATATATATATATATATATATATATATATATATATATATATATATATATATATATATATATATATCTACATTATATATAACAGGAGGCGTTACACGTAGATAATGCCACATAAATGCCACCTCAATGCCACATTATCATAAACTATGCCACTTGGCATTTCTTGCTGCAGAATTCGGATTAATTAAAATGTTCAAAAATTTAGTCCATTACAAGATTCGAACCCGGATCTTACCCTCCACACATTAACCTTCCAGATGTTATGCCTGTCTTACCCACTTAACCACCACATTTTTTTGTTGAGATTCTGCGACACCAAATCTATAAATCAAATTGGTTCCTGAATATTAGGCATGCTCTGTTTTGGTATTTTCGTATCAATTCATTCTATCAATCACGCAAACCCTACTCCACCTACACAAACAAATAAAAAACGATTGAAAACTCGCCTCAATAATCACTGACTAACTAATCCAGTTTAGCGAGTGAATTATACAAATACCATGGAAATTATGGTATCTCTGTTCTACATGTTGATAAAATAAACCGGTTGCTCTGTTTTTGTAAGTTCATAAACTTTGCCCTATTACTCTACTATGTATCCGATGTTCTATTAACCGGTTATAGATTATCAGTTGTTATGATTATCCGATTTTTTTCATCCTGGTTTTGTTTGCGTTTTTTGAAAACCATCAATCAATTTATAAGATCGATTCCTCATTTGATTGTAATAAATCTTTGAAAATAACGACTGATATTTAGGCTTTGGATTTGTGGTTTTCGTATTTGTTAGTTATATGGATTTTGTTATTACTTTCAGAAGGAGATTATGATGATTATGGGTATATTCACTTTTGATGCTCTCACCGAACTTTTTAGGGTTTTAACAATGGCTAAACTCAGTGATTCAAATTGACAAGAATATTTACAAGCGCTGGACTTTTTAGCGGCGTTTTATCTAAGGGCATCAGATGGAAGGATCGTCGTAGAAATAAGAAAGCCCGCCGCGTAGACACCAACTCATCAGGTACTTCCCATAACAAAAAATTCAATGAAATCTTGGTTATGCATTTTTTGATTTTCAGCTTATTATAAGATTGCTGTTTCTGAAAATACACAATTTTTTAATTAGTATTTTGATATAAGCTCTAACTTTACTCTTTTCTATATGTGGATGGTTAATTAATGTACTGAACTACTTGCAGACATCAACCTCATGATGTGGGACCATTTCTGTTAACACATAATTTACCTACCATAGGGCTTCAGCTGTCAAGCACGCCAGCGACATACTACTACGTAAATCCTGAAGTTCCAGAGATGCAAGAGATACTAAACGTGTAAGTAATTAGATAACAAGTGTAATACTAAAAGTTACATACTATTACCATATTAAATTAACATATGATAACCAAGCAGGTACAACCTCTTCTTAGATCACCTTCTCTTTGGAACTGGGAGGTATGAGGAGGCCATGGAGCACTTTGTGGCATCTCAATTAGGGACGTAGAGTTGACCCGTGTGCTCTCTTTATATCCATCAATTGTTCTTACCCTGTCGCTTATGTCAGCTGAAGGAGAAAATGTTGATGTAGCGAGGGAGTCTTACTTATCTAAAGGCTCGTTTGTTTCATCAGATGATATGGGCTCTTCTCCAACTTCTTTATCAAAATTTGATGAAAGTTGTGCTCTCGAGTCCAAGAAAATGAGCCACAATACTATAATGGCCCTGATCAAGTTTTTACTGAAGAAGAGGCCCGATATAGTTAGAAACGCAGCTGCTGAGACCACAGAGGAGGTTGTTTTAGATGCTGTTGTAAATACATTTCTCACTCACGAAAACAGGCGATCAAAGAAATCAACCTAGGTAAAGTTTTGCTGTTTCATTACACATACACCCAGACACAGTTAGAGATGCACAAATGTTCTTTCCTTGGCAGGAGCCCAAAATTAAATCCTGGTTCTACAGCGTACATCATGAGCTTATGAACACTGATTCAATGATTTTGGTTATCCAATGACACATTTTATTTCAAAACTATATCCAAACACCCATAGAAAGTTTTATGTTCTGATTATATTTTCTTTTGGTTCTTCAGGGACGAGTTAATATCCCTACTTAATTTGGGTGCTAGTGAGATTGCAGCAATATTGGACACTGCACTTCCGCAGGCTTTACTTCTGACTGGCCAAACTGCGGCTGCCTTAGATTTACTGAAAGGTTTTAATTATTGTGATGTGAACATATCTGAGGAGATCCTTCGGAAAGGAAATCATGATGTTTGTTTGTTATATCTTTACAAATACAACTCACTGCATCGTGAAGCTCTCAAACTTCTTCATTAATTGGTTGAGGATGCCAAATCAGATGAACCTAAAGTCGTGCACCGTCAAAAGTTCAAGCCTAAGATGATCATTAACTATCTTAAGGTAAGTTATGTAGACATCATATTTGCGCTCCTCTATGTTGTTCTTTTGTATTTAGTTTTTTGTGTGATGAGATTGCATATCAAGTATTCGAGAAAGTCATTAATGAAATTATCGTATTCAGGTGAATAATTATACCATAGATACTGGTGCAATTGTTTTGTAATCTTTTAGGAATTAATTTCAGTACATTCAAGCATGCTTCTTCTAAAAGTTAATGTGAGATACCTTTTCTATTTGATTTCAGTTGGAATGGAGCGAGGAAGAGTTGGAGAAACGCATAGTAAGATTAATTTTGGAGCGTTACATGTTTAACCTTTTTAGTTCGTTGGAGAGACTATACATCAATATACACAACGAAACAACCCTATAACACTAACAATCAAACACCCCTAAATAACTGTTATGATGGGCATCCTGATACTATGAGAAGAGGTCAGAACTCAATTCCGTAAAGGCTTTTAAGTGAAGCATTTCTTGCTTTAGAAGCATAAGTTTTGAAGAATCCACATACTATTGAAGGTTGCACGTTACTTGGTATGCTGAGATCAAAAGCAAACCATTGTAACAATTTTAAATCTTTACCGGTATTTGTCACAAATCATTTTTTATGGCTGACTTTTCCATTATTTATTTGCCATGTTGATTATTCAAATTGAACCGGGGGTGTGCGATCAAAGTTTTGGCATCCATGTTGCAGAGTTTGCAAACTTTCTGAAAGTGTCGTTTCTCTTGCTAGAGAAAAAAGCAGCGGATTTGGAGGATTTCTCACCTCTTTCAATTTTTGCGGATGATGGTGAACAAAAGGTTAGGTTTTTCACTATACTGAAAATTTTTATCTCCTAATTTTGAGTTGGTTTACTGAAAATGCGCTGATACATGGCATATCAACTACAAGGTTTATAAGCTATGCACTGTGTGCTCCAGACGAAGTACTTATAGCTGCAAATTGGATAGCCTCGGAGCAAGAGGACAAGGAGAAACCTGTAAGTTCTCATATACTATACATACATTTTTACTAGAGGTCTTAAAATGGGCAGGTTGAGTAACGGGTCAATATGGGTAGTTTTTGGTAAAGCAATTCTAAAATAGTCCCGTTATACCCATATTATATAAAAATTTACAAGTATGATTTTATGTGTGCAAGTCGAGCTTGTGTATTCAAAAGGGATGCATTTTTTTAACGCAACAGGCAACTAAAGCAAAGAATCCCTTATTTCATGGAAATGAGCATTTTTTAATGCTAGAATGAAACTGCTTATTTCAGTAACGGGGTGTTTGGAATTGCTTCTTTAAGTGTGTCAATTGGCTATTGCCTGATAAAGCTTCTCAAGCACGTAAGCAATCCTAAACACTATACTGTATAGGTGTCAATGTACAAGGTATGAGCATGTCGAACGACTTACGTGTATGTTTAGATCATATTCAGCCACCTGTTAAAGGCAATTTGAATGATCATGTGTTTATACCAATTGTTTTATACATGATGCAGGTCGCGTTGATCTGGTGCATCAAAGTTGTAACAATGATAGCCATTCTATTGCGAGCAGTATCGGGCCTTTTGACTGATCACATAAAAAACACACTTCTTTTCCTCAAAACCTAATGATGAAAAGAGGTACGTATCAATTAATTCATTCCCAATTCATGAAGAGGTTTAGCTTTATGCGCCATTACTCTTTATGAAAAAGAGAGTCCTGGTATTAATGCTAATGTTTGTCAAAATACATGTAATGAGCATTATATAACGTTTTGTGTCATCGTCGGTTTAGGCAACGATGCTTCACATATGACCCATCCAATAAGTCGTGCTGCAAAAAGTAGGACGACGCCGACACCAACTGTAGGAACAAATGATGCGGCTACGCAACCCACACAAGTTGTGCGTACATGTGAGCTGCATATAGTTAACTCATCAGATTGGCTAACGGTAACATTTCAACTCAGAGTTGCTAATCCCACGTGTTATTTTTATTCAATGTGAACTGCATGTGCATCACAAACCTGTGCTCATAGGAATCAGTTGCCTGTATGAATAGTTTTTTGGCTCTAAAGTTTAAGAGGTGGATGTGACCAGAGCTTACATGATTAAATTTCTTCTGCACTTAGAAATGGCCGTTGTGTTGTCTGGTATTCTGTAGGATTCAATTGCGCCTTAGTTCAATGACTTTGTGGACACAATCATGTGTTATTTTGAGAAAAAAGGGGTAAATGAGCAGGACCACCTTACCGGGTGATGGCTCATAAATGTAATTTAGTTTCAAGGCTGCGGCTCTGAAATACGAGGGAAATTTTTTATTTTCTTTTTTTTCTCTCATTCAGTTGCCACCCATCTTCAACATTCCCAAGTCGCAGCTTCAATGTTATGGAGGATCAGTATATAGTGTCAACAATGACACACTTAGCAGATGTACCAATGGTGGGACCCCACTCGAGAGAATCACGTCAGTTGTTGCCTGGAGCATATCTACTTTACGCCCGTTAATGTTTGGTGTGGCTCCCTTCAATCCCATCCTTGGAGAGACTGTCATGTCTCAAGTGGCAACCTGAATGTGCTACTCGAACAGGTTATTTCTTGACCATTTTCTTTCTTAAATTAGAGGGTGACAATTTGAACTCATTTACTTATATTCGATCGATTTTCGTTGTAACTTATCATAAACGGGCCAAATCAGCAAAAAGAAAAGCTGAAACGGAAACCGGCGGGTATAAACGGGTGAAAGTCGACCAAGAGTCTTCTTTTTGATGTTTACAATCTGTTTAACACTTTTAATGGAAATTTATAGCGTTATCGTGATAATATGTATCATCCCCCTACAATGTTATATTCTGCTGGTGTTACTTTACTATAACCACAACCCCTTTCCAATGCTACTGTTTCTGATCTGGTAACGAAGGGGTCGACTGTTTTTTGTCTGTTATTTGCTCAAATCAGTAGAGGTTTCAAGGAAGCTATTATGAACATACAAATATATCAAGATGCTAACTGAGAGTTAAGTGATGCTTCGATCACTTCAGGGCACAGACATTATTTATTTCAAATAAGCAATGACGAGTGCACCTATCATCCAATTTATTCTCTGCCATGCTCAGGGCCAATTGAAGTTATGCATCATCTGTATACTTCTTGCTACTGCTAATCTTTTGGCTGTTTGCGTTATCACCGACAGTAGTATTGGAGTTCCCTACCCACAACTATCCTAGAGCAATTTGATAGTAGCGTTTCTTATCGTGATAACATGTATCATCCCCCTACAATGTTATATTCTGCTGGTGTTACTTTACTATAACCACAACCCCTTTCCAATGCTACTGTTTCTGATCTGGTAACGAAGGGGTCGACTATTTTTTGTCTGTTATTTGCTCAAATCTGTAGAGGTTTCAAGGAAGCTATTATGAACATACAAATATATCAAGATGCTAACTGAGAGTTAAGTGATGCTTCGATCACTTCAGGGCACAGACATTATTTATTTCAAATAAGCAATGACATTAATTTAATGCAGGAAATTAAATTCAAAGAATGTAGATGCAATTGAGTACACACCTGTATCGGTATTTGGGACCTGAACTGTTATGACGAAAGATGTAAAGTATCTGAATCAGTAGGATTATTCTTTTGCTGGACATTAAAATGATCGAATCCCAAAATATCAGACTTGGGCCTTGCGATGCAGGACATGACAGTTTCTTTCGGACACATATCATCTAATTTCTTTCACACTTTTCTCCTGTGTATGCAGTACATGACCGTTTCTCTAGAAAGTCAGATGCAACTATTTTCGGTGTAATGGTTATGGAGGTAGGTTATCCTGCTCAAGCATTAAGATGGCTATCAGAAATTTTCTTTTAAGTTATGGAAATGGTATTAACTTTGAATACGCTGTGTAATCCATTTGACCTTCAAAATTAATAAAATCAGGTACTTTTTCAAATAGACTCGAAAAAGTTTGCGAAAGTCACCTGATCCCACAGGGTAAGCTGAAGGATAGTGCCAACAATAGATCTCTAAGGTAGTTGCAGTGCCTTGCTATTCCCCTGCATAAATAAAGGAAGAAAACTTGATTATTATGAATTCATAAATTACAAGGAGTTTAGAAAAGTAATGGAGAGCATTTCTGTTGGTGGAGAAGTTGGTGGAGCTGGTGGGGTATATTCATATGAGGCTTTGAAAAGATTGGATAATGTGTGGTACAGGACATGCCGAAACCCCTTCACACCTCCGTTATGTTCCTTGCTCGATGAATGTCAATGAAGCCTATTACATGAGATTGTTTGAAGTTAACGTTCAAGGTGAAGAGAACTTACAGTATGCTTTATTGTGTTCACTTAAAAATATGGTTTTATGAGTTATTCAACTCTTCATATAGCTTTTCTATTTTTTAATCTGATTGCATACAGGTGTCGCTTCCTTTTGCAATTTAAGGCAACGTGTTCAGCAAGATGTACTGATGCACCAAGTTGTGAATCGATTTCTTAACATAGGCGGGTGTATTCCTGATAGAGGTATAGTTGTGTTTATCGTTTTTGCTATGACGCTGAAACTAAAAGTGTATGAACAACTACTATTCAAACCATATAAAAGGGGATGGTCAGTTTGAGGGGGAGCCGTTGTTCATGAACAAGGATGAAGTTTTTGTGTTGCCGCGTTGTTTGGTAGATTGTGGTTCATTGGAGATGTTAACGTTAAAACTTAAGTCACGCTATGTACCTTTTCACTCTTTAAGTTTGAAAAGTTTCACAGGGTCTAAGACGCTTAAGGTTCTTAGGTTAGACAGTGTTGAGCTGTTAGACCATGATTTAGTACAATCATTTTTCGTAAACTGTCCATTGCTTTTCAGAATTGAGTTTGATAAACTGCATAACATATAATCTTGATTATTTTTCTATCTCGTGTCCGAATCTTAAGACACTGAGAACTGATAATCGGGGATTGTATTATTATTATTGTTATGGGGCATATAAAAAAAAGATATTATGTGAACGGCTTACAGTTATATGCCCAAAACTTGTGTATTTCAAGTATGGAGGTCATATGGCTAATCATTTTTTGTTTGATGTAAAATCTTTAAAGAAAGCTGTGATTGAACTTGAAGATATAATGCTAACTGTCAAAGGTGATTTTCGTGTCACAATATGCGAGCTATTTGCTCAAGTTTCCCATGTGGAGTATTTGTCGATCAACCTCTTTTTCCTTCGGGTAGATTCTTATTCTTTTACTTTACTTGAGAATTGTTTCTATCCTATTCAATTACTGTTATGCCTGTTTTAAAATACTTAAACGCTCATTATAGACTCTGCTGAGATTAATTAACATTAAGCATGCCTTTACCAATATATGTATGCTTCAAATGACCGCTTAGCTGTACTTATGCTTTAAGTTATTATATGTCATGCTTACCAATTACCATGATTCTGAAACTTCACTTTATGTTATTGTGGTAGTCAATTTCATTCAAACGTGAATGCTGTGATCGTCCGAAAGAAGGTTTCCCAGAGTCTCTTCCTAATTTGAAGAAGTTGGAGCTAAAATTGGATTGCGACTTAATGATTGTACTCCTCCGCATTCTCAGATGTTCTTCTAATCTTGAGTCCCTTCATTTGATCATTCGTGAGGTAGTATTCCTCATCTCAGGTTGTAATTTATTTTCATTACCATATTGTTAGAGCTATAGATAGGCTATCGCGACCCTTAATTAAGTGGATCAACATAATACACTTTTAAGAACGTCAAAACATTATTTAAGGATATAGATGGACTTGAAATAACTTATGATTTTCTTTTTTATGATCTAGAATATTTCATCTGAAGAAGTTAAAATATTCTTTGAGGAGTTAGAGGAAGTTGAAACAAGGAGAACCTTGACCTGTCACCTGAAAAGGGTTGAGTTTTCTGGCTTCAAAGGGGAAAAAGAGACCCTAGCTATAGCCCGGTTCTTACTTGAGCATGGAAATGCATTGGAGGAAATGGTTTTCAGTTTTAAGAGAGAAAAATACCGTAACCAGTCAATGGAGGCTATGAATACACTTTCGAATTTCTACAAGGCCTCTTCATCTGTCAAAGTGATTACTGTGAAGGTGATACAAGTCTTTTGTTAAACTGCAACTATTATGTATTCATGTTTCATGTTTGAGATAGCTGGATTTCTTGCCATGGTTTTGGATTTGGATTTTCCTATACGCAACATCATGTTTCCTTTATTTCCATAATTAATACTTATTTTGTTTATTCAGAACATATTTTCTTGGTTGACATGTTTTGTTCATATTCTTTTCAAGTGGAAAATGCGTGGGCGTGGGGAGGTGATGCGTCAAAACTTTATATAAAAAAGTCAAATTTCTTGGTTGGACCTATGTGTTCGCTTTCAAAAAAGTCAAATCTCTTGGTTGGAGCTATGTGTTCGCTTCCATTATCTATTTGAGGGACAATGAGCAACACAATAAAGATCATGGTTAGAGTAAATACAAATAGATAAATAAAAATGAAACACATCTAAATAATCCTAAAATTTAAAAAATTAAAAAAAAAATCTAAATTATTTAAGAAAAAAGACACAAATAACAGTTAAAATGTATGTCAACCTCACATTTCGAAAAAATATTTAACGTGAACTAATATCATCAAAATATTGATTAACCTCCCCATCCTTAAATATGATTTTTAATTGACTAATACCATCAAAAGAATAATTATAAGTCATGCATGTCTCTTTATTAATACATAAATTATAACTGCAAAAGATCACTAATATACGTACATGATTAAATTAAAATATAAATTACAAGTCATTGCCCGCCCAACGGTCGGGCTTAACCAAGACCCATTCCTTACCGCGACCGTCATGGTAAACAACATATTCTGCTTATCAGCTAAACTTTTGAATTAATAGCAACTAATGAAATATCAAAAACGGTCTACAAATAAGCTAATAATACACCTACATTATGATTGCAGACCCAAGAATGCATCACATTTGCACTTGGTACCATCACAATGCTCATGTAAATGAAGACAATGTCGTTTACACCCCGTTCCGTGTAGAAGTTGGTTATTACTTTAAGTTGGTAAGCCATACATAATAATGTTACAAACACAAAAGTTAAATTCATCCCATTAATAGTTTAAACTGATACCAAAAACCCTTTTACCAAGCAGAAAATCAAATCAGAAATCTGGGACAACTTGAACATGCACAAGTACAGAAAAGCAGAGATCGTACACATGAATGTGAGTTACCGAGTCAATTTGCAGGTGGTTTTACACAGAAATAACCCTTTTAAGATAAAAGCTTTGGTGATGGTGGGAAACTGGTATCAGTTTGGACAAGATTGCCACTTTGAAGAACAAAAGATGATGCGTCTAAAGCTGGTGCGTAATGAGCTTCAATCTATCGATGGAGAAGAACATCAAGTACCAATATTCCACGTCTGTTAATATACCATGGTAAAGTAACCGTGTAGGACAACATGATACAACTTATAATCTGCTAGAATGAACATTTTTTGGTTATCATGTTTGTGTCAAAAATAACTCTTTAATATAACTACCAACGATTACGATCCATTTTAGTTACAATTGTTGCTAAAACAAAATGTTAATGTAGCCACCACATATACTTAGCATATCCATACATCAATAGTCAACCACATGACATAAAATATCCAAACACAAGATAAACTCAATTATTCGCTGCCTGTTTTCCGACAAAGCAAAAGTTTCCTTTTAACCGTATTGTATGGGTAATGAGATTCAATCTATCAATGGTGAACTGGAACAAGTACCTATATTCCACGTCTGTTAATATATTATGGTAGGGAGACCATCTATCACATCTACAAACACAATATATCAACATATGTAAAATTACTCAAATGCTATTCTAAATATAACTTAAAACAAACTCAATATTGTATACAACGACAGAAATAATCTCAACATTCTTTAATTCAAACATCAATAAAATAATACCTACATACATAACTCTATCTGTTAATTATAACTATACAATATAGCTGATATCCGTACATGAATAAATAAAGTTATAACTATACAAGATAACTGATATCCTTACATGACTAAGTTAAAATGTAAATTACAAGTCATGCCCGCCTATCGGGCGGCTTTGAAGTCTAGTTATATATATATATATATATATATATATATATATATATATATATATATATATATATATATATATACATATATATACATATATATGTATATATATATACATATATATGTATATATATACGTATATATGTATATATATACGTATATATGTATATATATACATATATATATATATAGATATACATATACATATACATATATATATATATATATATAGATATACATATACATATATATATATATATATATATATATATATATATATATATATATATATATATATATACATATATATATATGTATATATATACATATATGTATATATATATATGTATATATATATATATGTTATATATATACATAAAATATAGTATATATATACATATATGTATATATATATGTATATATATACATATATATATGTATATATATACATGTGTATATATGTATATATGTATATGTTATATATATATATAGGTTTGGGTTAAAATAAAAAGTTTGTTAAAATAAAAAGGCTAGGAAGCCACCAGATCGCGCCACGTGTCCCATCCCCACCCCTCTTTTTTTTTAACTAGAAGGGGTATACTCGTCATTTCAACCATAGGATATACAAAGTGCTTTAATTCATTATAACCTGCAAATCGTGTCTCACAAAAAAAACAAACACAGAGGCTCCACATGGTAACCACCATCTCCACCAGCTTCTCCACCGGTTAACCACCTATCTCCACCATGATATCCACCATCTTTTCCACCGTCTTCTCCACTGTGATTTTGAGATGTCGATCGAGTGTTCATCGTCAACTAATTTTGAGTGTTCATCATGAACTAATAACGAGTTTTAATCATCAACTAGTTAATCATCAACGAATAATGATTGTATGATCTCAATCTTTTGTTTACTTTTTCAATTTTTTGTTAATTTACTTTATGTTAATTCGAATAATTAGTTATAATTAGTTAATATGTTTTTGTTGATTCTTAGTGTGTTTAGTTGATTTAAAACATTTAGTATGTGTTTAAGAAAAAAACTAGATGAAAAATGTGTATATGAAACTTGCACACCAAGTGTTTGATAAAATTTCTACATGATATTCTATAACTGTGATGCACTAGTTTTGTACTGTGATGCACCAGTTGTTCATACACCTTGTGATGAACTTTTAGCTAAAACTGTGATTCACTTATTTAGATATGTGATATTCAAGATGTGACCTAATTTCAGTTGATCTAATTTGATGCTGTTGTTTGTCATTGATGCACTATTTTTGAACTATGATGCAGTAAGTTCTCAGTTGTCCTTTATAAGGGTGCATTAGGTTAAACATAGATTGCTTTATGTGTGAAATTTTGTTTGTATGCTTAGATGTTTGTGAGATGCACTTGATTTTGAACTATAATGCAGCAGGTTCTCAGTTGTCCATTATAAGGATGGATTTGGTTAAACATAGATTGCGTTATGTGTGAAAATGTGTCTCTATGCTTGGATGTTTGTGAGATGCACTTGATTTTGAACTCTGATGCAGTTCTCACTTCTCAGTTGTCCTTTATAATGATGCATTAGGTTAAACGCAGATTGCAGTTTGTGTGAAAATGTGCATGTATGCTTGGCTGTTTATGAGATGCACTTGATTTTGAACAGTGATGTAGTAGGTTACCAGTTGTCCTTTATTAGCTAGTATTTTCGTTCTTTTATCACAAAAAGGCTTGTATGTTTAGTTACAAGTTTGATGCAGTTGTCTTTAAATATTGATGTAGCTGGTATTTGTTTTTGTAAAATTCAGATATATTAGCTTGTATTCTGGTTATTTTATTATTAACAAACTATTTTATGTGTAGGTATATGTATGATGTAGTGGTTCTGAAATGCTGATGCAGTGTGTGTTTACTGCATCAGCACTTTAATCTTTGTCTGATTTCTGTGTATTCATTTGACCTAATTTGATTTTAGACCTGTGATATTCAGTATATGTATTTAGTTATTTAATGCAGACGTTTTACAACATTGATGCACTAGTGCTTGTTTATTTTTATTTTATTCAGTTGACTGTAATATGATGCACTGATATAGATAACATTTTTTGTGTTGTTATTTTATAAAGTGTTTAGACCTAAAAAAAAAAAATACAAACGTGTTTAGTAAAGGTGCCCACAAAATGTATGATTAAATGTGTCAATGAGGTTTTATACATCTGATGCACTAAGTTTACACTGTGATGCATCAGCTTTTAATCTATAGTTGTTTTGGTCAATTTTTTAGTAGAAAATGTTTGTGTGTGTGATTCGATTGTCATGAAATACTGATGTAGTGAGTTTTTGTTTTTGGCGAATATAGATCTAAAAGCTAATTTTTTGTTAATGTTATGAGTAGAGAATGTTTCTCCTACAGAATTCTTTATATTAAGTTTTTACAACAATCATCTATTTAATTGCCATTGCTGGTGTAGTTATTTAGTGTCTTAGGGATAGTTTAGGAATTTATTAGTTTAACTAGTGAAATTGAGGAATTAGCTGCTAAAGTATACTCAACCAGTGTGTTTACTTTGTTTCGGTATTTATTGGACTGTTTGCACCATCGTGGTGTGATGATGCTCGTGGTGTATTATTTGGGATCACCCAGTTTACAAATAAGTCTCATATAGATCGGGCTGTAATTGAAAGTATGTGCTTTCAAGTGAAAGATGTATTGGACTCGATGCATAAAGATTCGGGTGAGAAAGGTGAAACACAGAATGCTAAGGGACTGTTTTTGCTTAGGGTCGATTGAGGATCATGTAAATTTAGGTATGTTTTCATAAGACGTAACTAAATAGGTGGTACTATGCGTTTGGTAGCAGGTCAAAACGAGTTTGGGTCAAAATGGTTATGTTTGGTACATTGTAATGTAGTAGATTTTATTCATTGTGATGCAGCATATTTATAACATTGTGATGAATCAGATTTATAAACATTTTGATGCAGAAGATTTATACATTGTGATGCAGCAGATAACATTGTGATACAGTTGATTTATACATTGTGTGCAATAGATTTATAACATTGAATTTTACAAATATTTAGAAGGAGAATTCGAATACTAGCACTGATTCAAATATTGGGTTTTTAGGATTCGAAGCTTGTTATTTAATAAGCGCTTGCATCATATAGGTTTTAGGCAGAAATGTTATTAGGATGTTATGTTTATGAATTAATAATCTTATTTTGAAGCGCGTAACCGAATTGTATAATATTTATGAATTAATGATCTTATTAGGAGGTTATGTTTATGAATTAATGATCTTATAAGGAGGTTATGTTTATAAATTAATGAATTAATGATCCTTTAGTTACTAACACCTATAAAGAATAAAGTCGACTTGCGTCTACATAAAGAATAAAGTCAAAGTGATATGTCTCGTATGATTTCTTGCGTTGCAGCCTGCGTGTGCCATTCAGTTCAAGACGCATCTCATTATCGACCAAGACACATCTCAGACTACGCGTCCCACAGAAGTTTAGACCAAGAAATGATTTTGAAAATAGAAATAAATGTGTAAAGCTTGTTGCTTTTGTATTGTACACTGCTTCATTGTTATTTTCTATGGTGCATATGTGATTTTTATGTAGTACATCATACCTTTATATATGTTTTTGTAGGTTGTTTTTTGTAGTGCATCATACTGTTTAACTTTAGTATCTTTTATGTTCATATTTAATGCATGATAGTTACTGCATCATGGTCTTATTGTTTAGTGCATCATGATGCAGTAAAATAACATTGTGATGCAACAGATTTATACATTGTGATACATTAGATTTTTACGTTGTAATACAGTTGTTCTAGATCTGCATCACAATTCAAAATCCAGTGCATCACAATGTTATTTCAATGCATCGCAGTGTTTGTGTTACCGCATCACATATATTTGATAGTACATCAAAATTAAGGAATCGTACTATTAATATTTTTGATTCAGTTGTGGTAATTTCAAAATTTCTTTATATTTAAGTGAATATATACAATAGTATGCACCAGATTCTTAGAATGTAGTGCACTTGATATATGCATTATGATGCACCAGTTGTATACATTGTGATGCACTAGTATTTTTAGTGCATCATAGTTAACAATTTAGTGCATCACAGTGAACAATTTAGTGAATCACAGTTTATACAACTGGTGCATATATGCTCCTTCAGAATAAGCAATAATCAAAAAATAACTAACATTATGCTCACTAAAAGGTACAATACTTAGTATTAAACATTTAGTAATCCAAAGTATTACAACTAATAGTTTGAAACATCAGTAGAATTTACACCATTTTTTTGAAATAACAATTAATATTCCTCTACGAATGACAACACTTCAAATCTCTCTCATTGATACTTGAATTCTTTCACATATTAGGTTGATCTTCACACCATTTTCAGGATTTAGAATCTTGCCCATCTCATCGCCCTTTACGTGACGTTTCCTAAGCAAGTTGTTACAAACATGCTAACCTGTAAGTACCAAGACAGATTATTAAATTGATGCACTTAGTATAAACACAACAAATTCACTAATTCAAATTCACAACAACAAATTCACTATTTTCTAAATGAGAAGATCTTTGTATCAACCAAGCATACAAACACAGTTATGCACATATCTTTGTTGTTTTCTTATTAAATTCAAAAAGAATGATATTCGTTGTATACTTGATGTGCAACAGCTAGATTTGTCCTTTTCTCACATAAGCCTTCTTTTACCAACTCTTATACGCAACAAGTGAGTAGCTACTGCATCAAAGTTCAATCCTAATACATACAACCAAGTCGACAAACACATATCCACACATAATATAACCTACGCATACCCTAATTCAGCCATATATGCGACAACTAAACACCTATTGCATCAGAGTTCTAATCCAAGTGAATCGTACATATAACCATGCATGCAAACACATTTTCGCACATAATACAACCTACATGTTGCCATAGTCTGCCTTATACGCGATAATGAGCAGCTACTGCATCATAGTTCAAATCCGAATGCATCGTAAATACAACCAAGCAAAGAAATACATCACATAATACAAAATATATGTAACCTAATTTCTCCTTACATACGACAAGTGAGCAGCTACTGCATAACAATTTAAAAGCTAGTGCATAGATTATACAACCAATCAAACAAACACATTTCGACACATAATGCAACTTATGCATATCATAATCCGGCCTAATATGCAACAAGTGTGCAACTACTGCATATGTGTTTAACTTTGACAATTGCGGATCTATTAGCTAGTGTTTTCGTTATTTTATAACAAAAAGGCTTGTGATTTTAGTTTTATGTTGGATGCAGTTGTTCCGTAATAATGATGCAGTTGATTTTGTTGTTTATCAGGTATGTAAGAAAAACCCAAGCTTTTAGCATACTGCATGATTTCTTCAGAATTTTAGATTGTACACTGTAATGCACAAGTGTTTACATTGTGATGTACTAGAAATAACATTATGATGCACTAGGTTTTTACATTGTGATGCACTATTTTGATACACTGTGATGCACTAGTATCTTTATTGAATCAGATTTAACAATTTAGCATGTCACAATTTTATTTCTAGTGCATCACTTTTATTTTCTTTTAGTTCATCATATAGTCTAGTGCATCGTAGTGTCATATCAAGTGCATCACATTATCTGTATGTACTGCTTTACAGTTTTATATCAAGTGCATCACACTGTTAATATATCAATTTTTTGTAGGTTTAATTTTGTAAGTCTAAGATGAAGGTTCAATGTAGTTGTAATCGATACGAGTCGTATGGGATTTTATGTCATCATGCATTCTATGTTCTAAGGATGAACAATGTAAATGAGTTTCATCAAAAATACTAACAGAAACGGTGGTCAAAGAATCTGAAGCCTTCAGAATCTCCATTTCCCAGAATCATTGGTGCATCAGATGCAGTACAGACTGAATTTCTATATTTGTACGGATTTTTGGAGTCTACTATTGATCGTTTGGTACATGACTTGAGCAAGATGCATATCTACAAAGACAAGATGAAGGATTTATTGAAACAAGCTGAAATTGCCTTCATCGAAGAAACCAAAGAAACAAGATTCGCCAAAAAGAGCTGGTTTGAGAGAATCTACACGCCAAAAAATGAATATTCTTTTCAATTTTTTTACCGTTTTTACCAATAATAAACTGATCAATTGTAAAGAAAGAGAGTTATAGCATACTGCTTTAATGGAAGATTATCTTAGTTACAGTATATTTTTTTGTTCATTTTTTTAGTGAATCATAGTTTTAAATCTACTGCATCGATGTTTTTGTTTTATATAACAGTTCGTCAAAGTTATAATGTTACTGCATCTTAGCTCAAAATACCAGTGCATCAAAGTGTAACTAATTTTAGATCTAGTGCATCATAATGTTTAGTTCTAGTGCATCCATGTGTTTTTTTTTACACTATGATGCACTAGCTATATACATTGTTATGCACCAGTTGTATATACCATGATGCACTTGCTTTATACACTGTGATGCACTAGTATCATTAGTGGATCATAGTTAACAATCAAGTGCATCAATGTAAAAAATTTAGTGCATCACAACTTATAATTCATTAATCCACAAAAATAAAAAGTATTTAGTATTAAACAATCACTGATCATTAAGTAGTAAACAAACACTGATTCAAAGTACTTGGTACTTAGTATTAAACAAACACTGATCAAAAGTACTTAGTGCATCACTCATTTAAACATCGAAAATACTTGAATCGAACGACTTGAAACTAAATGTGTTCAATAGTAAATTACTTACTGCATCACTGATCATTCAGTGGTCTTCAATATGCTTTCGTTGAACTTTTGCGACAAATCTTGATCCACTTTGACAACATCATCTGTTACAATTTTAGAAGTCTTTGGTTGCTTTTTTATTATGCTTCTGTTTCTTTCATTATCTTTGCCCTTTTGTTATTACAGCTTACAAGTATTATCTTTGCTAAAAACTTGGCGCGCAGCATGCTCATTTTAGCTTTTAGACCTGGGCCTTCTTTCTTCAATTCTTCCAAAAAAAACACCACGTCAGACGTATGTTTCCATATGTCTCATCAGAAATGCTCCACAACCTACAGCATTGCATATTGTCTTCCAATTAAACATCACTTGCTTAGGTTGGACCAGTAAAAACTCATAACATTTCGGGTGTTTATTTCTTTCCAGGTAGTCCATCATAAATGAATCAATCTGTGAAAAATATAAGAAAGTGTTCATTAATTTACTTTTCTTGATGCACTAGTTATAACACTATGATGCATTAAAAACTCACTGATGCACTACTTATAACACTATGATGCAGTAAAAACTCATTGATGCACTAGTTATAACATTATGATGCAGTAAAAACTGACTGATGCACTAGTTATAACATTATGATGCAGTAAAAAAACAATTGTATGTATTTCAGTAATAACACAAAGTACATTTAACCTAGCTCATGCTCATACTTTTGCTGACAAATGGGTTTGACAACATGAGAATACATAGGACTCGAAAGCAGAACATGGTTAAGGCAAGATTTTACCTTGCATAAGTTATAACTTCTAAGCACACTATTCGTCACAAGTAGACCTTAAAAGCTAGAAAGGACATTGTGAGACTGGTTTTTATAGCATAATGCAATTATAGAATTCATATCTTATCAACCTACATAAAACTTTGACTGCTATTACCTGATCAGAATGTCCTAAACTGAACTGTTTATGACCATAGATATAAATCATACACACACTGACTCAATGTGTATGATATTCTCATAAGTAACAAAGAATGCACCTTGAATTGGATAGGTAAACTAAAAGCAAATCAGGTTACAACTACGTTGTCTAGAAAGATACTATCGATCATTTAAGCATATTAAAAACCTAAACTAGAATGATAAACAATAACCTCAATCCAACTACATATCTAAGTTAAAAAGTGAAGGCTTGCTGAAAATGGGACTGTTTGGAGCAGAAGTAATAGATGGACAGAAAAATGAGTTAGGTTAAATGTAGTTTGATTACTTCGGGGCAACTTAAAACCTATTGCATCTCAGTTCAATTTCAAGTGCATCAAATAAACAATCAAGCATACAAAATTTTTTTCGCACATAACGCAAACTACATTTAACATAACTCATGCTCATACCGGCAACTTAAAACCTACTGCATCTCAGTTCATTTTCAAGTGCATCAAATAAACAATCAAGCATACAAAATCATTTTCGCACATAACGCAAACTACATACAACCTAACTCATGCTCATACGCGGCAACATAAAACCTATTGCATTTCAGTTCATTTTCAACTGCATCAAATATTCAAACACACACGCACAAACACTTTTTGATGCTTAAAATGCTACGTGCCTAACCTAATCTAGACTTATATGTCACATACAGAACCTACTACATCACTTCATCACACCAACTGGATCAAATATTCAAACACATATAAACACTTTTCGATGCTTAAAACGCTATGCGCCTAATTTAATCTAGAATTATATGTCACATACAAGACACTACTGCATGACCGCATCACACCAACTGCATCAAACATTCAAACATACACACAAACACTTTTTGATGATTAATACGTTACGCGCCTAACCTAATCTCGACTTATATGTAGCATACAGAACCTACTGCATAACTTCATCACACCAACTGCATCAAATATTCAAACACATACACACAAACACTTCGATGATTCCACAATGTAAATTTAGTGCATCACAGTTATAAAAACCTATTGCATCATAATATGAAATACAACTGCATCAACATTCAAAACAACTGCATCACACCAACTGCATCAAATATTCAAACACATACACACAAACACTTCGATGATTCCACAATGTAAATTTAGTGCATCATAGTTATAAAAACCTATTGCATCATAATATGAAATACAACTGCATCAACATTCAAAACAACTGCATCACAATGTAAATTTAGCGCATCACAGTTATAAAGTCTAGTTAAGAAATTTTATCAAACACCTTGTATGCAACTTTATTGAACACATTTTGTATCTATTTTTTCTACAATTTGTTCCAGATCTAGAAGAAAACATGATGTAAATTTGAATCAAACATTTTCACACATAACGCAATGAACGTTTAACCTAATGGATCATTATACAATACAACTGAGTACCTACTGCATCACAGTTCAAAATCAAGTGTACATACACATTTTCACACATAACGTAATCTACTTTTAACCTAATGCATCTTTATACATGATAACTGAGGACCTACTGCATCACAGTTCACCATCAAGCGCATCTCACAAACATCGAAGCACACAAACACAAATAGTAACAAATAAAAAAAAATAAGATTTTAGTAAATTTAAATTTAACAAATCGATGCAGTAACAAAGTTAGAGTTTATAAAAACCACTTACGAGGCTTTGTAAGATTTGATAGGTTCGTCTTCACCATCGTTGATGTCGTAAGGTTTTTGAATGGTTATTCAAACCCTAACAGATCGATGGAGTAACCATTGTTGATGCAATAGGTTTCATTCATGATGATAATTAATGGTTAATGAATTAATATTTTGGAATGAAAGAATTAGGGTTTATGTGTGATGGAGTGTGTGTTTTTTAGAGAGAAGTTTTTTTTATTGGAAAATGGAAATGAATGGTCTGGGAGATCTGAGCGTGAGTTGTGTAAATTACACTATTGTTCAATTGTCCTTGAAGTTTGCTTTATTTACGAAATTACCAACGCCCTTTTTCATCTGGTCAAATCTGGTCAAATATGATCCAATGGTTGAGATCTCTTCCTACACTTTTTATTTTAACCCCCTTTTTATTATAACCCCATTATATATTTTATATATATATATATATATATATATATATATATATATATATACACACACACACACACATATATATATATATATATACATATATATATACATATATACACATATATATATATATACATACACACACACACACACACACACACACACACACACACACACACACACATATATATATATATATATATATATATATATATATAATATATATATATATATATATATATATATATATATATATATATATAATATATATATATATATATATTGGTTCTTGAAAAAAATGCACTTTGGTGGAAAAGTGAGAAAATAGTGCAAATCACCCTCTCCTTCCCCTCTCTTTTTTCACACCAAACTATAGGGACCTAATTGTATTTTCCTTCATTCTTTAAGGGAGGTTTTGTATATTCGCACCTTACCCCCCCCCTCCCCACCCCACCCCCTGGGAAAAAAAAATAAAAAATAAAAAAATAAAAAATAATCCCGCCAAAAAAATTTTTTTTTTTTTGGGTGCCAATTTTTTTTTTTTTTTTTTTTTTTTTTCAGGCCAAAAATTTTCCCGCCAAAATTTTATAACTGTGATGCACCTTTTTATTTTGGTGCATCACAGTTATAAATTTTAGTTATAACTATGATGCACCAAATTTTATAACTGTGATGCACCAAAATAAAAAGGTGTTTTTTGGGGGCATTTTTTTTTTTTTTTTTCAGGCAAAAAAATTTCCCGCCTAAATGTTATAACTACGACGCACCTTTTTATTTTAGTGCATCACAATTACAAATTTTGGTGCATCATAGTTATAACTAAATTTTATAACTGTGATGCACCAAAATAAAAAGGTGCATCATAGTGATAAAATTTTGGCAGGAAAATTTTTGGCCTGGAAAAAAAAAATTGCCCAAAAAAAATTTTTTTTTTTGGCGGGAAAAAAAAATTTTTTTTCGGGGGGGGGGGGGGTGGGGGGGGGGGTGGGGGTGGGGTGGGTTTCAAAACTTACCCTGAAGTTTGAGATGTTTCAAATTCTACCCTATAACTTTTTTTCTCACTTTTCTATCTAATTACACTTTTCCCTAGAACCGAACCCTATATATATATATATATATATATATATATATATATATATATATATATATATATATATATATAGGGAGACTTTCTTGCGAGAACCATCTTATCTGCGAGAACTGACAGAACCACCAAAAACATACATGCACGCCTTTTAAAATAAAATAAAAATACATGCAAAACATCAATAATCGTAAGTATCCACCTATGTTCTTCAATATTATCATGAACTCATCATCTTTTTTCACACAAACCTTACACACGGCCGCAATATTGTCATTGCACGCCTTATAAGAACATACATGCACACCTCAAAGAAAAATTTTGTATTTCCAATTTCTTATCAAATTCTTTAGAACAACAATGTTTTTTTTTTAAACATATATGTTGTTTTTAGAACATATGTGCAAAAATAAAAAGGTGCATCATAGTGATAAAATTTTGGCAGGAAAATTTTTGGCCTGGAAAAAAAAATTGCCCAAAAAAAAATTTTTTTTTGGCGGGAAAAAAAAAATTTTTTCGGGGGGGGGGGGAGGGGGGGGTGGGGTGGGTTTCAAAACTTACCCTGAAGTTTGAGATGTTTCAAATTCTACCCTATAACTTTTTTTCTCACTTTTCTATCTAATTACACTTTTTCCTAGAACCGAACCCTATATATATATATATATATATATATATATATATATATATATATATATATATATATATATATATATATATATATATATATATATAGGGGAGAGTTAATGTGAGAACTTTCTTAAAGTTGTTAAAATGAGAACTAGTCTAAACAACCACTAAAAACATTTATGAATAACCATTTTAGCAATGATACACACAAAAATAAAATAATAATACAAATTAACATTTTTGCAAGTAATAACCAACTGATACATGAGTTTGTATTACTGATACATAATTATAAATTTTGTACCGACATATCAAAATCTCAAAAAGCTGGCATTTTATAAATAAATTGATACACCTAATACGTATAAACCACTAAATAAACTAATACACATACGAAAACCTGATACACATTACTCGCCGAATCAAAGTGTATCACCTAAATTTCGTCTGTTTTAAAAAGAAAATCATCGAAACTTTAACAATTTTAGTTATAATTTATTAAATTTTTATTTTTGTTTTAATGAGAGTGTCATTTATCATACTTTAGTTGGTTCTCATTTTTACAACTTTAAGAAAGTTCTCATTTGATCTAGATTCTATATATATATATATATATATATATATATATATATATATATATATATATATATATAGGGGCACTTTCTTGCGAGAACCATCTTATCTGCGAGAACTGACAGAACCACCAAAAACATACATGCACGCCTTTTAAAATAAAATAAAAATACATGCAAATCATCAATAATCGTAAGTATCCACCTATGTTCTTCAATATCATCATGAACTCATCATCTTTTTTCACACAAACCTTACACACGGCCGCAATATTGTCATTGCAAAGCCTTATAAGAACATACATGCACACCTTCAAAGAAAAATTTTGTATTTCCAATTTCTTATCAAATTCTTTAGAACAACAATGTTTTTTTTTAAACATATATGTTGTTTTTAGAACATATGTGCAAAAATACAATTATTGAAGGCGTGCATATATGTTTTTGGTGGTTCTGTCAGTTCTCACAGATAAGATGGTTTTCGCAAGAAAGTCTCACTATATATATATATATATATATATATATATATATATATCAAACTTGAATATTTTTTATAAAAACCGTGCGTATGTCAAACACCTCTCAATATTGAGCTCGTTTTGTTCGTAATCTAGATCCCATCACAACGGTATTTTTTTATATTAACGAATTGGCTATATATTTGCTAAATGTTTGACGAATAAAGTTTGTTATATAAAAAAATTGTAAATATTAAAAAGTTCAGGGTAGTTTGAGTAAGTTTATTTTTAATTTTAAAAATGTTGTAATTCATTGGCTAAAGCAGCGAAATGGTCTGTTTTAAGATACGGCTGCTAGTTGGCAGCGAAATTGTGATGTGGATTTTTATTTTCATTTGCAATTAATACGGATCGGACACGTGTTGAGAATTGACATCGTTGCTAGTAGGCAGCGATGAAGGCGGCTTTTTTGGATATGAAATAAAAGTTGACCCTATGCGGAACAACTCCTTTCAAAAAGAGCCTCTGCAGTAATTTTCACATGATAATATCTACAATCTCGACAATTTTTTCTCTTTTTCTTTTTTGGGATAATTAAACACTAACTTTTAAATTTTAACCGATCTAAGTTGTTAACAATTACACGTAGTTTTAGTTTTTTTCTTCATCAAACTCACTAAATTCATGTCAGCGTTATATCATCATTTAACACATGATTAAGCTCATTACCAAATACCGTAGTGACGATAACCAAAACAAACACATGATAATATCTTATTTAATACATACCCCACAAACGCACACAAACAACAAAAAATTCGCACCACCAAATGAGTGCTAAAAACCCACCGTTGTGCGTGGTGATGGGATTGTAAAGAATGACCATGCGTCAATGGTGATCACCACTGTTGAGTTTAGTGACTGTTACGGCTGGTCTAACAACTTGTTATTTGAGGTAAACTTTTGCTAAGGGTGTGTTTGTTTTATGGGAATGGGAATGAGGAATAGGTTTTATTTCTTAAAAAATTGTTTGTTTTGTAGGTTTGGATTTTAGAATTGGTAATCAAACCTATGAATTTGAGCATTGCTCATACCCACCATGATAGTTGAGTTTTTTCTCTTTTGAATTATACCGATACCTATACCATACCCCCTTCTAAACCAAACGCCCTCTAAAACTTAGAATAAAATGATGGATTAATTTCATATATCACCCTACTTTCATAATTAATTTCATATATACCCAAAGTGCAAGTATTGAATGCATAATGTACAATGTTTTTAATGCATGTTTGGGTATATATGAAATTTCTAACTAAAAGTAGGGGAGATATGAAATTGCCCCTAAAATGATAATGAGAATAACAATTTTATTGAGATGGTAGGCAATAAAATGATAATGAGAATAACAATTTTATTGAGATGGAATAAAATGATAATGGGAATAACAATTTTTATTGATAATGGGAAAACAATGCATGTCATTTTCAATGCCATCAACATATTATATGGAAACCGGTTTCTATTTCTTAATATACTTTTTGCCTTTGAAAGTTTTTCATGTATATGATTTTGTAAACACTTTATCCTTTTAATATAACATGGCACGTAGTCTCGTAAAGACATGCATCAAATATTTGCTAAGTGTATATTCTCAATATTAAATATACTTTTATAATGATGGTGGTTTAAATCACACATTTTTAAACATAAATTTAGTCATATGGATACCTCTAATCGTTTTCCAATATATAATTAGATCGACATATTCAATCAACTATAAAGAAATATTCATAGATTACTATAGCAATAAAATAACTTTGCTTATTTCTCTCATTGTTAAGTTTCACCTCGATACCTGACTAGTTACTGTTGGTGTATGTGTCCGGACGTCATACTTCGTCCGGACCGTACTCCACGGTGTCCGGACGCATCATCTCGTTCGGACTATCTCACCTTCGGACACACATACAGAGCGGGCCGCCGCCATCTACAGTAACCAGTCACATCAACCACTGAGATCCCAGATTTCCCGGGATCGTGTCTCCCACAGGCCCTGACACCTACCTTATAGGTCAGACATAGGTCAACTCGCTTGGTCCCGAGGTAAACAGGTACAGTAAGTGTGGGTAGTATAAATACCCACACCTCATTTATGATATGCATTCAATTTACACCTACTACTGTTACTCTCATATCACTGTTCATACTACCGAATACTTATCCGCACGCCGGAGGTTGGTCCTGAGATCAAACCCGGGGCGAGCCTAACGTGTGTTCTTCTTGTGTAGGAGTGAACAAGGTCCGAAGGAGCTCAACCGAAGGACGAAGCATAGAAGTAGGACCCTACCTGCAAGGATTTACTTCAACAAATTGGCGCCATCCGTGGGACCCGCTATTCAATCTACTAGAGCATTGACATGGCTGGTCCTTCCTTTACTCCCCTCCGTTTCGGAGATGGAGGGAATGAAACAAACAATGACAACCGATACGAAACCGATAACATCTTAGACCCTAACGAGACCGACAATATCCTCCAACCAAACACCGTCAACCGATACGAAACCGATAATGTCCGGAACCTGAATGAAACCGACAGCACCCTTCAACCCAATAACAACAACCGGGATGAAACAGGTAACATTCGAAACTTGAATGAAGGCCCGGGCGAAGAGTCCCCTGGTCTTCGAGAAATGATTGCTGCACAAGTGGCTTCACTGACGGAACTTATCAAAAAGCACAACGGGCTGAGCGCGAGTGCTCTCAAGCCGATACAATTAAACTTTGAAGATGAAGAGAATGCGAGTCATGTAAAGGACAAGGGGAAGGATGACGATTTACATAAGCCCTTTAAAGAGACGTCGAGATCGCCGTTCACTCGTCGCATTGTGGAATTCTCCGGACCGAGCCACACCATGCCGCTGAACATGAGATTTTATGATGGCTCAACAGACCCGAACGACCATCTCACCAGATTCACAGGAGCTGCAAATCAGGGGGAATGGCCGATGCCTGTATGGTGCCGAATGTTTCAACAAACATTGGATGGGGCCGCAGGTGGATGGTTCGAAAGGTTAGAACCCCGGAAGCATTGACAGTTGGAACGAGTTGAGGGAACAGTTTTCCACGAGGTTTGCGCTCAGGAAGAAGTGTATAAAGAACCCCACAGAGATCACGAAAATCATCCGCCGGGCTCACGAGTCCCTTCCGGACTTTAAGGAGAGGTGGACGGACGAAGCAAGCTATATAAGCGGTGTACCGGAAATTATGAGAATCTCAGCCTTCATGAGCGCACACAAGTGCCCGACTCTAGCCAAAAAGTTCTCTGATAGGGTTTCGCGTACGGTCACGGAAATGTTTACCAGAGTGGACGACTTCATAAGGTCTGAAGAAGCGTTCCGTAGTACGGAACTACCGAAGGGTGAGGGTTTCGACTCAAACAAGAGGGGAACCCAGGGTTTTAAAAACGACAGACCACGAGTGGACCGCCGAAACGATCACCGGCAAAAAGACACATTCCATCCCTATGCAGTTCCCCTCAGAAGCTACCCTCGCAGTGATCTTCCCCGTAATGATCTCCCCCTCTTGGACTACCGTCGCAATGATCCACCTAGACGACCCATCGGATTGTGGCCGTTGACTAAGCCCCCCAGGGAAATCCTCGCTACAGAACACCATTTGAACTTACCTCTCCCTCGCCCAACCGGAAGCAGAGCGAGAAAGGAAAATTTGGACAAATTCTGCGAATACCATCGGGAAAAGGGACATCTTACTGACGATTGCCACCAGCTCAAGAAATAGCTATCATTCGCTTTGGAGTCCGGAAAGCTGGACCATCTCTTGAAAGACTTCAGACAACGGGAGGCGGAGAGAGATAAAGACCAGCAACGAAAAAATGATAATGGGAAAGCCAAAGTAATTAATCTGATAGAAAGCTTACATGACGGCCGGAAACCGAGGGTCGGACAGGGAAACGAGAAATGGATGAACGTGCCAATAACTTCCCCCCCCCCCCCGTTTTATTCGGAAGATTATCACATGAACCACTCGTTGTAGAAGGTAATATTGAAGGAAGGCTGGTCCGGAGGGTACTCGTGGACGATGGGTCGTCGGTGAACGTTATATACGAACACTGCTTTGACAAGCTTGACGTCGAAACGAAGACTAGGATCAAAGCGACCCGCACCACCTTGACAGGTTTCTCGGGAGAAGGGAACAAGCCGAGGGGGAAGATAGTTTTAGAAGTATTTTTGGGCAGTTGTGGAAAATACAGAAGATCAATTATGAAATTTTATGTCATACAATCTCCATCATCGTACGACGCGATATTAGGGAGAACTGGTCTTGGAGAGCTACGAGCAGTCACCTCGATAAGCCAATCCATGATGAAGTTCCCCACCCCGAGAGGGATCGCAACCCTGACTACACAGCCAACTACCAAAGTCGAACATCAAGGCTTACGAAAAAGTCGACCAAAAGCAACCCCCAAGAACTCTAAAGAAAACGACATTGCCGGACCTGTGCTGCCGACGGAATACATGGGCCTCTCACAAAGGACTTTCAAGGAGAACAAACAAGGAAGCTTTGACTCCAAAACCTTCACATAAAGGCTTTGGCTTCAAAACCTCGTTCAAAAAAAAGGGGGGAGAGCAGCACCGGACGACTGGGACGATACCGTAATGGATGTACAATGAAGTTTACTTTAGGAATTGTCTTTTGTGGAAAATGTAAACTAACACTCATTAGTACCTGTAATAATCTATGATCTACTCAGTTTGTCGGCCAAATTATGTTACAATTGTAAGATGTCATGTACCAATAAATTCATCGGATTGTGGAAAACACTCCCTCCCTCGTGAGTGGATCGTGAAATCACTCCGGCCAATAAATTCATCGATTATGGAAAACACTCCCTCCCTCGTGAGTGGATCGTGAAATCACTCCGGCCAATAAATTCATCGGATTGTGGAAAACACTCCCTCCCTCGTGAGTGGATCGTGAAATCACTCCGGCCAATAAATTCATCGGATTGTGGAAAACACTCCCTCCCACGTGAGTGGATCGTGAAATCACTCCGGCCAATAAAATTCATCGGATTGTGGAAAACACTCCCTCCCTCGTGAGTGGATCGTGAAATCACTCCGGCCAATAAATTCATCGGATTGTGGAAAACACTCCCTCCCTCGTGAGTGGATCGTGAAATCACTCCGGCCAATAAATTCATCGGATTGTGGAAAACACTCCCTCCCTCGTGAGTGGATCGTGAAATCACTCCGGCCAATAAATTCATCGGATTGTGGAAAACACTCCCTCCCTCGTGAGTGGATCGTGAAATCACTCCGGCCAATAAATTCATCGGATTGTGGAAAACACTCCCTCCCTCGTGAGTGGATCGTGAAATCACTCCGGGCAATAAATTCATCGGATTGTGGAAAACACTCCCTCCCTCGTGAGTGGATCGTGAAATCACTCCGGCCAATAAATTCATCGGATTGTGGAAAACACTCCCTCCCTCGTGAGTGGATCGTGAAATCACTCCGGGCAATAAATTCATCGGATTGTGGAAAACACTCCCTCCCTCGTGAGTGGATCGTGAAATCACTCCGGCCAATAAATTCATCTTATGTACGCAACGAATTATAGCAAACACACCGTAAAATCAAACGACGGCAAAAGCGATAGGCAAAGAAGATATGTCGCACTCCGGTTTACAGTCCGAATCATCAAATCAGTCTATTCCGAATAATCAAGCGGGTCAAGCTACAAAAAAAGGGGGAGGAGACACCAGTCACGAACAACTGTATGTAGCGACCTCATTCACAACGGAAGAAGTTCCGGTATACTGGACCGCAGGGACCCCAACGACACTCAAAAATAAAAAAAAATATATATATATGTGTATGTATTCAGGAGACAACTCAAGAAAAGGTGAGCAAGACCGCCAAGCTTCTGAAGATAAGGATACCATGCGACGTCCTAGATACTTCAAACAAGCACTAATCACACACACAAACAAGATATTTGTACAAATAATATAAGCAAGAGTTATTCCAGCAAGTCTAAGAACAATGTCTTCGAACAGTCACAACCAAATTATTACACAACATATATCCACAACAATTATTATCGTTACATTCATCAGAGAAAAGAAACAAATAAAACAATCATGAGCCTTCACCCGCAGCATTATCGACAACGGAGGAACCTTCACCCGGGTTGCGCTTTGCCCCGGAAGACTCTCCGACCCTCTTAGGCGGGGCGGCTACCACAGGCTTCTGTTTGGGAGCACCGACGGCAGCAAGAGGTTCATGAGGTCAACCAATGGCATCCGGTACGAGTCGGCAAGCTTCTGAATATACGGATACTGGGCATCAAATAACTTCACATATTCTGCCTTCCAGATACGAGGGGCCTCCATGTTAAGCTTGTCGAATTTACCCAGAAGTCGCTCATGATGATCTTTCTCTCGTTCGTAAGCAAGACCATCCAGGAAACCTGCGGTGTACGCCAAACCGTAAACCCATCCCATTTTTTCCTTGTACTCAGAGCTACAAAACAACCGCTGACAAGCAGTCGGAAGGAGATCCTTCACAACATTTTGACGCTCCATCTCCAGTCGTCCGACCTCAGCGAGCAAATCCCTATTTGCCCCCTCTACCTTCCCCAAGGCCTCATTCTTCTTCGCCATCTCTTGCTCCAGCCTGTTAACACCCTCAACATGAGACTCAGCTGTTTTCTTCCAGTCATCTCTCTCTTTCTCTATCCCAGCCAGTCGAACAGCTAAACCCTCCTCTCGCTCCGACATACCAGCCCTCACATCAGCCAACTCTCGCTTGAGTGCATCAAACTCTTCAACTAACCGCACATATCGGCCATGCTCCGCTCCGTGCTCCACTACACTGTTTTTATATGTCCGGTCCAGCTCCCTGTGCTCACCAAGCAATTGGTTGAAGCGGCGAAGTAGCTCAGCCTGCATGGCTATCCCACCCCCGGATTGTTCATACGACCGATGAACCAGCTGGTTATCGGTCAAACCTTCCAACACAACCTTCTCAGCCGAAGGTGTGAGATGTGCCATCAACTCCAAACAAGCCCTATAGGAGTCCAACCGGACGTGATCGGGAAGAGACCAGCCGGGGGCAAAAATTTCTCCCTCAAAAGAGCCTTCATCTGCGACAACACCAAAAGTTACTCAACAAAAACAAGGCCATAACGCGTAGTATCACAAGACGGGTTTATTTTACCTTCTCCGGCCGACGGATCTACCGTGGAAGGTGGTGGGGAATGCATGGAATGATCCGAATGATCTGTAAAACCAACAAGAAAACATAAACACAACACATATATACAAAAGAAGAAGGAGAAGAAATACCGAAGGCCATTCCTTATCATCAGAAGAAGATGATTGATTGTCCGTGTGAGTTTCTTGAGCGGGTTGCTTTTCAAGATTGGTCGCAGCAGTGTGCTCATGCTCGTTCTCCTCACCCACAACCTGCTCCTCCGACCCTCCTCCTTCCCCCTGGTTCCCCGCGGTATCCTCAACCACTTGCGGTTCAATATGACGAAGGGGGGATACATCAAGAGTTCGGTCAGACGGCACGTCATCATCTTTCCGCTTGATTTTCTTCTTCTTGCGAGACGTCGTGGTCTCCGACGGTCCCTCAGCATTTCTTTTCTCTCCGACAACCCCAACTTCCGTCTTTTTTCTCTCCTTCTCCTCTCGAGCAGTTAACACGTTCAAATCTGCCTTCTCAACTACCTTTTGTAAAGGAGTTGCCACAGGAAAGGCACTCCCTGGCGCCAAAGGCTCAGTTGTCCTCCTCGGCCTCTCACTCCCCTCCTTAAGAGGATCCCCCCTTCCAACCTCCACATCAATCTCCACTGGAAGCTCCAAATACTCCGTCATGGAAAGAACTACAAAAACAACAAAAAAAAAAAACTTTAAGATCAAACCAATAAATAAACAACTCCTGCGAACGATTACTGAGGAAATCTACATTACCATGCCCATCGGCATCCTTTAAAACGCCCTTGTATCCGGGGTACTCGAAAACTCTACCGAGCCCCACCATCCATAAAATAGCATCCGAAGGTTTCCTCAAGAAGATAACCTTCTCCGCAACCTTCTCAGCATCCCTCTCAGAATAAACCCTGGGAAAATCATCGGTAACTTTAGAGTCCCTATGCCTCCACGGCATACCGTGCGGTATCGCTCTCCGATCTATTAAAAAGAAATGACCTTTCCAGTTCTTCAGCCCGGTCAACACTTCCTTGAAACATTTTAAAGCCTTCGTTCCCGCCCGACTCTCAAAAGAAAACCAGTGCCCCTGCTTGCACAACCTATAAAAAACCCTGAAGAGGGGAACAGTCGGCACCACATCCAGACTATAACATCGGATCTCAAACATGGTGACCCTATTCAAGCCTATCGGAACCAACTGAGAAAAATGTACACGAAAGTATCCTATCACTGCTAGCAAAAAAGTCGAGAAAGGAATCCTAACACCCCCCGTCCTTAGTTGATGAACATAAACACCAATCTTATTCTCCGGCAGCATGTCCATGGTCATACCCGCCGGAGGAAGCATCGGATGTAAATCTAAAGGAACCCCGAACTCCCCAACCACGCGCTCCAACTCACCTTGTGTCAACTTAGAAGTATGTACATGCATGTCAAGCTTAGGCACTATCTTACTGGGTTGAGGCCCCAAGCCTACTTACCAATGGGAAATCCCCTTGTCCACTCATCTCAGCAGCCATATCTAAAAGGATGTCGATGGAACAAGTACTAAAGATAATTACAAAAAAGTAAGGTAACGCACCTCTCGGAACTTCTCAACGGTTGAACAAATCGTACAAAATATACAAACACCGAAGATAAGGTAAGAAAATACACAGTTAACAGAAAAGCGCTAGTGAGAGCCAAACCCATATATATAGGGAAAGACATAGAGACAATCAAAAGTGTCGAGTCAGCCTGTCACCCGCTGACGTGGCAAAATATAGAACGTTAGATGTTCATGGTCAGCATACGCGTGGCACGCCAATGTAGACACTTGAAGGAATACCGCTTTGCTCGGCCCATGGGCCTGCAATTAAATTAGCCCATCAAGATTGGACGAGCCTTTCAAACACCAACCCAGCATTTAGGCGGTTCATAAATAGGGTTTACTCTCCCTAGAGCCAAGTATTATCCCAAACTAAATATACAACCGGAATAGGGACGAAGACGAAGAAATAAAAGACATATCCGAAAAATACAAAACGATACTCCACGGTGTCCGGACGCATCATCTCGTTCGGACTAT